>JADRCD010182196.1:0-53885 GCA_019843815.1 Montemys delectorum
AGTTTGTTAGTTTAAATATACTTAACAGAGAAATAGTCCACTAATTCTTTTGATGTATGCTGAATATTGCATTTAAAATATTTAATTAAAAACCTTGCTGTGATAGAAAGAAAGACCAGCTCTTGGACTCACATCTAAGATCTCTGCAAAGGAGGATGATGGAGCTCAGGAGTACTCCACCTGCATCTTGCTTCAAATGTGGCATAGGTGACCACTAGGTGAAAAGCTGCCCATTGCCTTGCCTGAAGCCAGAACCCTAACCAAACTGTGAAAAAGCAGGGCAGTGAGAAGCTCATTGTCCTCCTTCAAGGTAGGATTTTTTTCCCCATGACATCCAGTTGTGTTTTCTCTTTCCACTTGTCTCATAGCCAGAAGACAGTCTGGGAAAGATTTTTTTTCTTGGTCAAAGGTTTTCTATACTTTAAGCAATTCATATGATCATTTATTTAACTCTAATTATCTCTCAACTTTCATCATTTCAAGTGACAAATATTAAAAAACAAACAAACAAACAAACAAACAAACAAACAAAAAACAAGACAGCAGGAGCCATGTTGTCTCAGGCAGTTACCAATGATACTTCTTCCCAGTTATGGAACTCTGAGGGCTGATAGTAAACATGTATCAATCAGTTTTGTACCTGCATGCAACATAGAAAAGACTGCCTAACTGTGTGACTTCCTCTGCCCTGTTTGCCTTACATTAATGGCATGTCTTATTATCCTACATATTAAGCACACACTTGAATTATTAATCTTAACTAAAATTTGAGTATTAATCCTGTAAACATTTTTCAATCAAATTAAATTGTCTCATTTAACATTGTTTCAGTTTCGTGAGTCATTCCCCACTCAAGGATAGCATTAATTCTTACAGAAAAATTGTCCGTGGTTTGTAATTATCACAAAAACACCCGAGTGCTGCTAAATAATATTATCTTTCCTGGTGAAAGACATAAATAATGTCTCATATTGAACTAATGGCAAACCAATTTAAAATTTCACCAAAATTTGCTCTCAGGGACAAATCAGGTTCTTGGGTTTATTTATAAAGCAAAGGTAATGGGTTATTTATGGGATGATTACAGCTCCAACACAAAGGCTGCACCAGAATACATTTCTTTAGGAGAGATAGTGGCTTTCCAGTAGGCATATTTATGGAAACTGTCTCCACTACAATTTCCTGACTATTATATGCTACACTTCTTGCACACAATGTTATTTTAGGGAAGAATTGCATAAAGCAGGTGTGAGTATGAAGCTGACCACTCAGATAACCATATAATTACACTGAATGGTATTCTATGTGACCATAAAAATAGACAAGAATCTAAGCTTCAATGATCTTTCATAAGCTCAAACAGATAAACTCATCAAGATGTTAGTGATATGGCTTGGACAAAAGACCTGTGTAAGACAGACATTTGCAGAAATCCCAGGGAAACTATAAGTTATCATTTGAGAGATAGATTTTTTTCCTCCTCACATGTTTGTATTTGGTGCTCATCACATTCCTGTATGGGAAACAGCAGATGAGCAGTTTAGAGGTCTTTCTGAGAGATAACACATGCAGTTTCAACCATCAAACTTGTAGCCAGGCACATGATAAAGAAAAAAATAACACCAACTAATTACATGCAGCTCACTAGTCCTTTCAAATTTAGTCACCAAGGCTTCACAAATGGTATGCATGCCTTCAGACAATTTCTGTTTGCTTACAGTTCTCCATGTTTCAAAATGAATTATCTGTTAATTTCAAAATCTGCTATTCTATTTTGTTACACAATCATGAGTACAAAGGTTCAAGATCAGATACAGTTGCACCTATACAGACAGCAGTCACTTCAAATTAGAATTTCTACAGGGACATGTTTACTGAGAGGATATGTTTAATTTGCAGGGAGAGTTGACAGTTCCTTTGACTGTGAAGATAGAAAGTTTCATCTACATCATGACCTATAGACGTTTTGAAGGATTCAATAGGCAGGTATGTTATCAGTGATATCTCACCACTGGAAAATCCCTTACTATACCTACTAAAATTCAGTTAAGTTTTGGGATAGATTTTAAAGTAAAACTATAATGTGAAGAGCAGGAGAAAAGTGAAACTAGGTATTCCACATCACTCCTGAGCAATGGAATCAAAAATTAGGAAGAAGATGTGTCTCTCGGTGCTCAGAATAATGAAGTCTCACGTCATAGACACAGTTATCAACCTCTTCTGGACCTCATGATACTGCGAGACTGAACAATATAACTACAACCCGATACACCCACTTTTTGTTTTCAGGGAATATTCTGAAAACTATCTCTTTATCCAATTACCATAATTTTAAATAATTTGCAATCTTTCATTGCATTTATAAGAACTACCATTTAAACAACAAGAAAGCAAGTAAACAAACAAGAAATGGGGAATATATGTTCCCCTGTCCTCATATTCTGAAATAAGCAATAATGGCATAATTTACTTTATCTAGATTTTAATAATAATGGAATGATCATCTTGTTATGATACAGAAGTGAAAAATGGAAATAAAATTGTAAATAGTGCATTATGGGACAAAATATAAAGCACACAACATAGAAAAAATAAACATTCTATGCTACTTAAATGTTTTAAACCTTGGATTGGCTGGGCGGTGGTGGCTCACGGCTTTAAACCCAGCACTTGGGAGGCAGAGGCAGACAGATTTCTGAGTTCGAGGCCAGCCTGGTCTACAGAGTGAGTTCCAGGACAGCCAAGGCTTCACAGAGAAACCCTGTCTCGAAAAAAAAAAACCCTTGGATTATGTGAAATTATTAGAAAGAGAGAATAGGAATTAAGATCCCAAGAGGCCCTAAAATTTCAATCTATCATTCAAGCATGCTAAATATTACTTTTTATTCTTCATGTTTCTGGAAGGAGATTGTCTTACACTTGGCTGTTGGTTGATACAAATCAACATGAGCTATGATGATTTAACCAACATGATGTTAGAGTAACAAGGCTGGGCAAACAACTAAGGATACTTTAGACAAAATAAGTTTATTTTCCCTTAGACTAATTGCTCTTTTGCTGGCAAAGAACCTAGAACTTAGTCTATTTCTCTTAAGTTTTCTGCAAAAATTAGCTACCACATTAGGCTCTACAATTATTTTACTTAAAATTTCTTTCACTTCTCCAAAATTATCATGAGGAACTCAAAAAACCTAGGTTTTTGTCAAGGGAAGTTGTATAAGACCCTGCAGAGCCTTAGTTTACTGGAGAACCCCTGAGTGAATTACATGGAGCCTGATGGATGCAAAGAGCATGGGGATTTTTATTTCAGTGCACTGAGGCCATCTCAGACCCTCAGGAAAGGAAGTAACCTCACACAACTTGTTCAGTGAGCTTTTATACAATTTTCAGGGCAGCAGCCATTAGACACAATATGATTGGTAGAACAGTGTGACTTTTTAAACTGATTGGTCTTCAGGGTATGTGGTAGCAAGGACTTCCCTTGTCTGAAGGTGGGCAAAGTTCCACCCTGTGTAATGTGTAGAATGTGCCCCAACCCAAAGGTTTCTCACCCTGTAATCTGAGGAATGTTAATTATCCTTTCCCTTCCAGAGAGTTCTGCTACCTTCCTAAAGTTCCTGAGTTTATCTTACTAAGGAAATTCCTGGCCTCCTGATATTTTTCTGAGATGCTCCTGTTTACTCAGATCTTACATTTCCCCCCTTTTTTTTCACATGCTCCAGTCTTGAAGCTATTGTGGATAGGTATGCAGCTCATATCCCTGATCCTCTGTAGAATGTAAAGGTCAAAGGTCAGAAGCAGGAAAAAATGATTAGGGGTCCTAACAATGCAGAAATAAAGGTAGTAAGCCAGGGGGAGCTGTTAAACCAAGACTCCAAACAGCCTTGACTCTGTTCTCTCTCTTCTACTTGGCTAACTCTTCTCTCACCTTGGTCATTGAATTTTGTCTACACTTGGAATGGTCTCTAGTATGAGCTTCCTGATGTTTCACACCCCGAGGTAGCATAGAAGAAATGGTTAGCTCCTAACACTGATGGGCCTGCTGCTGGCTTCTTCCATCTCGGAGACACATAAATATGAGGCTTTCTTGCAGGATACTTTTCAATTTTGAGAATCAGAACCCTAAGTCCCACCCTCTAAGGCCACTTCTGGATCAGGGTTTAGATTCACAAGTCCCTTGTCCCCCACATTCAGGTAATCCCTCTCCCTGTGTCACCAGGGCAGTGACACCCAAGAAGTCAAGGCCCACTGTTAAATCACAGAAATCAAAGACAGGATCCAGCCACCAAATACAAGTCAGGTAGTGGACCAAGCTACATCACCAGTGGCTGAGAGCACCTGCCAAGTCACTTTGGTAGTCTTGTGGGGGCTGCTGAGGCTCAGTGCTGGAAGATGCAACATAGCCGTCTTGTGGTTTCTCTGGCCTTGTAGAAGTGGGTTGCTTGGGTGTCTGACTGCTTCTAGTTGGCATCAGGTGCAGGTGCTTATCTGATGTGAACCCAGGTAGTCACTCCATCACTTTAATGGAGGTTGGGGTGATCAACAACATCAGGAATGGCCCTTTCCACTTTGCTTCCGAGTGTTCAGCACAACATTTCTTAACATATATCCAATCTCCAACTTAGTACTTGTGTGGAACCTCTGGGGTACCTGCATTATACAGGGCACTAAGTTTAGGCCACAATTCCAAGTGGCTGATCTGGAAAGCTTGATATCAATCAATAAGATCCTTGTCAGCCTGAAAAGTCACCCTGGAGGTATCAAGAGCAGGAGTCAAGGGAGTGGGTATCCCATGCAGGATCTCAAAGGGATCATGTTAAAATAGTAAGGGGTGTTCAGGGTCAAGGGGAGGGGCACTAACCAGTCTGAGCCAGTCTCCAAGGTCAATTTATCAAGGTCTCTTTACCTGCTCTGAGTTCTGGGGACGGAACTCACAATGGGGCTTCCAATTAGTCTCCAATATCTCTGCCAATCCCTGACTTACCTTAAGAGACAAAAGCAGGACCATTGTCCAATCCAATTAACTTGGGCACTCTGAACCTCTGGAAAATTTTCTAATAACTCCTTAGCTACCAAGGTAGCTGTTTCCCACTTGGTAAGGAATATCTCAACCCATCCAGGGAAAACATCTACAAACACTAGAAGGTATTTGTAACCCCTTATTTTCCTGGCTTAACTTCTTTAAAATTGACCTACTAATAAACTCCAGGATGTTTTCCCCTAGGCTTTTTACCCTGTTTACACTTGGCTGCATAAGCATAAACATTACTTTACACTGTTCTACTGTCTTTCTGGCACAGAACCTATATTTCTATCTCTATCTCTGTCTACTATAGATAGTGATAGAGATAGAGATAGAGATAGAGATAGAGATAGAGATAGAGATACAGATACAGATACAGATACAGATACAGATATAGATATTAGATCTCTCTTAACTGCTTGGACAAGCTTTCTATCCCCTAAATGAGTCCATCTGTGCATTTGGCCTAGTAACTCTTTTGCTTACTTACTTTCTGGGGAGTATAGTCCTGCCTTCTTGTGTGTGCCATTGTCCTACCTTTTCTTGGTAATAGTTGGTAGGGTGGCTAGAAATGTGAGACCTTTTCTTTTTCCAGTACATTCTAAGTGAGGCCATTTCTTAGTCCCATCCTAGTTCCCAGTGGATATCTCTTGCAGACCGGTAACCAGGATAGGCTTCTGCATAGCCATTTGATCTGCCTGGTTATTGCCCAAGAACACTGAGTCTTCCCTTCTGACATCTTGGGCAATTAATAATACTCACAGTTGCTGGCTTCATCAGATCCAAGATTTCCTGCTTGTTTATTTCTTTCCCCTGTGATTTGAACAGTCCTCTCTCTGGTATATAGCTTTGTGGAAAAGGCATACCTGCTATCCATGTAGATGTTGGTCTTTTTTCCAGCCCCTAAGGGCTTTGGTCAGGGCTATCAACTCTGCCTTTTAGGCTGACGTTCTCAGAGGAAGCAGTTCCTCCTAGCACACCTGGCACCTGTTCACAATGGTTGTTCCTGCCTTGTGCTGTCCCTCTACCAGGTAGCTGCTGCCATCAATGAAGTTGGTCGCCTTTGCATCGGGAAGCAGCTGATCAGTAGGTACTTTTTGCCATCCCTGGTTCTCATCTAGAATCTACTGACTATCATGAGCTGGTGTATTGAAGTCAAGGTCACCCAATCTGAGTTAAGCAACAGAGTCTAATAATGAGTCATGAGGGCGTTGGTCAGTCATCAGTCCAGAGGCTGGCAAACAATGCTCTTTAAGACATGGGGAGCTGTCACAGTCAGATTTTGTCCCAGAGTCAATTTATCAGCATCTTTAACTAAAACCACCACTGCCACCAGTATCAGTAGACAAGCTAGTCATCCAGCAGTAACAGGGTCTAATTTCTTTGACAAATAGGCAACTAGTCACTTCCAGGGGCCCAGCCACTAAGTGAGCATTCCTTTACCTATCTCCCTGCTTACTGCTACATAAAAGCAGTTCTAGAGAACAGGCCTCCAGTAAAGCCTGCTTAATTGCATCAAAAGCCTGATGCTATTCTTCACACCAATTGAAGGGCTGTCTGTTTTTAGTCAGTGGGTAGAGGGAGGCAGACAATTCAGCAAACACTGGAATCCATAGCTAGCCATGCCCAGGAATTCCTGTACCTGTTTGGGGCTCTGTGCAGTATGGTCCCCTTTGTTGGAGCATTGGAGAGCCAGGGCTAGCTGTCTTTTAGCAGGTAGCCAATATAACTTACATCTCTCTGGCAGATTTGGGCCTTCTTGGCTGAGGCTCTGCATATCAATCCTCCTTTTCATCCTCCAAGAGGTGTTTAGTCCCTGCTAGACAGTCCTCCTTAGTCTTGGGCCCCAGGTTTCTTCACAGGCAGGAGGGGAGTATTCCAAGCTGATTGGTACTTCCACAGGATCCCTTGTTCTAGGAGCCTGGTAATGTGGGGCCTGATTCAGTCCTGAGCCTCCCTCAACATCGAATATTGGTGCACAGATACCAGGGAGGCTTGGGCTCTAAGCTCCACATGCTTGTTGGCCATGCTGATCTCTGCTATCCCAGTCCAGGCCTGGGGAAAGGCCTCGAAACACCAGCCGAGGTCCTGGGGTGCCCTGTCCATGGTCTCAAACAACTTTTATTCATATTCTAGCCTGAGAGTCAGGACTCTCTGTAGATTCCTTCCCTGTGGCTTTTCTTTTTTTTTTCTTTTTTTCCCACCTCCCTTTTATCTGCTTTCTTTCTCTTTCTCTGCTCCTTCTCCTCCTCTGTCTCCCTGTTATGGTACCCTCTCAGCAACCTGCACTAAATCCCTCAACAACTTATCCTATAGTCCCTCTATCCTCTGAAGCTTTTTCTGATATTGCTACTAGCCTCATCTATAAAAGCCATATTTGCACTCCTTACTGCTGGAGTCATATGGTGTATACTGATGGAATTCCTCCATGAGTCACTCTAGAAAGGGAGCAGGTGACTCATCTGGTCCCTGTCTAACCTCACATACTTTGGCCAAATTTGTAGGTTGTCATGAGATCTGCCAAATAGAGCCTGGCCCTTTCAGGTGGTGCCCCTTACTTTCTGAAGTCCCAGTAAGGTCTAGTCAGAGGAAACCTGCTGTTGACAACAGCCTGGTCAATCGATGGTACCCCCATGTCTCTGGCTTCCTGCATTATAAATAAGACATTCTAAAAGAGGTTAACTGGCCTTTTGGAAAAGGGTGTTGGGCCTTCCAGTTTATAAGTTGGCCAAAGAGAAGAGCCAATATTGCATAGCCTGATTGACCTTTTCCAGAAGCCCATATTCCACGAATGATAGAACCACCATGGTATCATGAGGTTTGGCTGTCAGGTCTTCTCCCATTCCTTCCTCCAGTGAACAGGGTGCAATGGCCCCAGTCTCCTGTCTCCTATGAGCCGAGGAGCTGGTACTGGAGTTGGCAGGGCCATGGGGGCTTGTGTAGGGAGATTTGGAGGAAAAGGATCTTGGAGTAACAGGTCTGCTGTGATGGCTCGAGGAACCAGCCTAGGGACATGCTAGGATTGTGAGGTGGGAGAGAGTGTATGGGTGGGGAATCACCCTCACAGAAGCAGGGGTCAGGGGATGTGATAGTGGGTTTGTTGAAGGGAAACCTAGAAAAGGGAAAACATTTGAAATGTAAATAAATAAAATGACCAATAAAAACACTAAAAAAAATGGAAGAAAATCCCCAAGAAATATAATTAGGGAGGCTAGTCATTTAGATAAAACCTGAAATAATTTCTTGAGAAGGACAGAAAACTAAGCCCTGAATATAATTAAATTTAAAAGGTTTTTCATTATTGTTTAGAAATGTAATGGCAGCAAAGTAGGATTTTGTGATATTTGGGTTACATGGTATATAGGGTTCATAAGTTATCTAATTTTCCCTTTGTTCTTAGAAATGTCATACAGGAATAAAAATCTCTTAATTCAATTAACACATTTCTACCTCAACTCAATGTCTATGTCTCTGCAAGTCTCTCTAATGCTGCACATTGCTGAAATATCTATATCATCATCAGGATAGAGAGAATAAAATTATGATCAGGAGCACAGGGAATATATAAGTTCAGGAATATGTAGATGGGAGGTAGTAAATGCCTTCTGTACTTGACATTTCTACTGTACATTGAATTCAAAACATCTGCTTAAGAACTTCACAAAATCCAGTGAGTTAAGACTTTTAGCAAGGAAGTGGAATTCCTATTACATTCTTAGAAATATTTACAGTGGGCTACATGTAGGGGAGAATGTCAAATTTCTTCATACCGCTATTTATATACTGCCAATGTTCAAGGTAAGAACATTACACATGTGTACTTATGAGGAATTTTACTGGACATAGTGGGTTTAAAATAAACAAACAAAAACAAAAATAAATAAGTAAATGTAAGTTTGAGGTTGAAGAATTTATTTTAATGGTGTTTGCATGTTTTATTAGGGTCAGACAGCAGATATGGAAGGCTGATTGTTTTATAAGACAAATTATACAATGATAATATGAAAATAAAATAAGTTAAGGAAGACAGTAGAAGTGTACCTTATGATATACATTCCATTATATTTTTCTTCCTGTGGTTAACCATGTCAAATACACAGTGAATATTTGTGAAATTTTTGGATAGTTTTCCAAAACTACATGCAAAATCACAATATCTGCCAAATGTAATTTTTTCCAATAGTGGATATTAGCCATAAAGTAGAGAATAACCATGATATACACCACAGACACAAAGAACATAAATAAAAAGGAAGGTCCAAGTGAGGTAGCTTAGAAAGAGGAACAAATAGTCATGGAAAGCAGAAGGATTTGGGGAAGTGGGTGGGAGAAGGGAGTAGGAGACAAAGAGGATGACAGGATCAGGTATGAAGAAAAAACAGGAAAGAGGCCCCGAGGGGCAGGGAAATGAATTGAAATATGAGGCTGTCAGGCATAGGGAATGAGGAAGTCCCAGAGGCCAGAGATGCAGAGGCTCCCAGGTGTCAATGCCAAGTTGCACAATAGTAGGAATAAGGAATCTGAAGAGACCATCTCCAGTAACCAGATGGGCCCCCAGTGGAAACCAAACCACCTACAAATTTTCTATGCATAATTTCTCTAGTTTAAAAGAAATATACAGGTAAAAATGGAGTAGAGACTGAACGAATGGCCAACCAGTGATTATACCAACTTGGAATCTGTCCCATGGACAGGCACCAAAACTTAACACTATAACTGATGCTACATTGTGCTTCCAGATAGAAACCTACAATAGCTGTCCTCTGAGAGCACCTACCCAACAGATGAGTAAGACAGATCCACATACTCACTGCCAAACATTAGAAAGAGCTTATAACCCCTATGGAAGTGTTAGGGAAAGTTATTGAAGGCCAAGAAAGGGATGACAACCCTACAGGAAGACCAACAGTGTCATCTAAACTGGACCACTGGGAAATCCCAGAGAAAGAGCATACACAGGCTGATCAAAATCTTCTGGAACATATGCAGCAGAGGGCTAACTTAAGGCACTCTCTGAGAGCAGAATGGAGAGAGTGGGAGGAGCACTATGAGAGGGTACTTGGAGGGGTCAGCATTTGAGATGTAAATATATATATATGCATATATATACATATATACCTATATATATGTATATATATATATAGGTATATATATATTTAAAAAATCCACTGGCATAAATATTTTTATAGGATGGTTCTGTAGTTGAGGCCAAATTAAATATGCTGTCACCTTTATAAAATCTTGGCTGCATTATTAAATTTATCATCTTGCTTTGCTTTCAAATGCATAAGACAATGACTCACAGTCTTTCTTTTGAGGATCTTTGATATAGATCATGGACAAGATGATGTAAAAATTTAAGCATTATTATGATAATGCTTAAATTCAATGTGGTTCTTCTTCAGTTTCTATCCCAGCACATTTAGGAAGAGTTCAGTGGTTAGTAAATGAAACCAATTGAGAATTAATACAAATAATTTACTGTAAAAATACATATAAAATAATTTAAAAATATTTAAATTTATTATCGAGGACTCAATTTCATTAATTTCCCCTTTCCCTTGTATCTTTGCAATCTCGCTCCAAAAATAAAATCAAAAGCACTCATCATGAAAGCTGGGATATGTCACAGTGTATCTCTCAGGATTTTCCACTCTGCTTTCAATGGGCTTTCCATCTGTTTCAAAGCCTCTGGAATATGATACACTATCAATACAGGAACCTCAATGGGAATTTTCTCAGATATCCTGTTATTGACCAGTGTCATGGAAATCCTGCAAGTTTAGGTTTTCCAGCAGTTCATTTATTGATTAGGGCAACTCAGGGCCCCGAATCTGGATTTGGGGGATATCTGAGCTGGTTAGCCTACCATCTTTTCGGAATTAGTTCATCCAGTGCTACTACCAGCAAGGAGCACAAAGAGCAATCACCTCTCATGTTCTCATGCTCTCAGTTCTGGCTCACTTGCATCTCTACCATCAGGGATAGCACTACTCAACTGCCCACGTAATTTGTAGAGCCTACTCTCTAGGTGTCTGGGATCATCTTAGCAGTGATCTCCAGAGTGCTATGCCCTCTCTGAAGTATCACACAAGTCAAGGGTAATCTCAGGTGTGGTGTGCTCACATCGGTCTGTGTGTTGCCTGGCTAGTGCTTCTTCCCACAAGAGTACTGGTCATCTTGGCTGGCATTCTGGTTGCTCCATGATGAAGATGCAAGTGCAGATGCAGGCATCTTGCATCTAAATATTTTAAAATAATTCTATAAAATAGTTTTGATAAAATACTTATCAAATGACTATCAAGGACAGAAATGCATGTCTCCATAGCTACATAAATAAAATGTAAGAGAAATATAAAGGGTCTGTGGGGAGAAAGTACTCTAGAATTTGTCTATCTAGAACAAGACTATATTTTAGCTTTGAGAAGAATTTAAAAGTATCCTTGGGGGTTAATGCATTGCTAGTATAAACAAAAACTCTAACTAAAATTCTTTCGGAATTGCAATCCCAGAAAATTAATGTGGAGAGCCATATTGTGAGATAGCTATTATGGACTTGTGACCTCCAGAGCCATACTCACATCTATGAACAACTTGTACCTGGTTTGTTCACAAATTTTTCTCAATTGCTAAACTTTTCCCTCTTCTACCATTTATTCATACTAAAAAAAATTCTACTGAAAATATAAACAACCCCATAGAAACAAAAGGAAAGAATATTATCATAAAGAGTAACAAAAAATGAGACTTTGTATTATGGAGAATTGCAGCTCATTCAGTGGAGTAACACACATTTTGTTGCACAACTGATGAGTGTGTATTGTTCAAACTGTGTACAATACCATGGTCAAGTTATAAGAGAAATGGTTTGTCTAAACAAGCTAGCTCTGTGAATAGACACAACAGTAAGTATAACACTATGAATTAAACATAAATAATTCAATACATTCATTCTTAGTGAAAAATAAATAGTAACAATGTGAAATATTCTATATAAATCTATGTATGAATAGATGTAATTTTACTCTTAATCTAACATGAATGATAATTACATAAGGGTAGTCACATTAAGATAGATTTCTGGATAACATATCACCACTACTTAAGTTGAACTAGTATATATAGATAAAATATTTTTTGTGGTACTTCTTATTACTCTTTTAAAAATCCATTGGACTGAGTACAGGGTTCCAAATGAAGGAGCTGGAGAAAGTAGTCAAGAAGCTGAAGACTTTGTAGCCCCATTGGATGAACAACAATATGAACTACCTAGTACCCTCAGAGCTCACAGGGACTAAAACACCAACCAAAGATTTCACATGGTAGGACTAATGGCTCCAGCAGCATATGTATAGCAGAGGATGGCCAAGTTTGTCATCAGTGGGAGGAGAGGCCCTTGGCCCTGTGAAGGTTCTATGCCCCAGTGTAGGGGAATGCTAGGACCATTAAGCAGATGGGGGTGGGGTGATGAGCAGGGGGAAAAGGAAGGGAAGATTGTTTTGTTTTAGTTTTACTTTATTTTATTTTATTTTATTCTTTTTTTTGGGGGGGAGGGGAACCTGAGAAAGGAGATATTGTAAATAAAGAAAACATCTAATAAAAACAATTAAGGTTAAATTTTCATGTGGCATTGTGTGATAAAACATAGTTAAGAAAAATTTCTTTCAGTTAACAAAATAACGTTTTAGCCATCTATTGTTTAAAGTTATCACATTCCTTCGCAGTTTAATATAATCAATATTGAGTGTTGGGGAGACTACAGATTAAAATTAATACATAAGACTTTGACAATTTCTAAGTTTCTTCATTCTCTATATCAAAGTGACAAATCCAGACACCCACCTCCTTGAGCAATTCCCAAGCTGAAATCAGATCCATCTTTTGATTTGCACAAGTAGCCTAGATCCTCATGCACATAAAAGAGCATAACAACTCCCAGATAGATACAGTAAGACTCCATAGTTTCATGTTTTTCTTGTCTAAACATACTACAAAAGAGAAGTCTTTAAGTAATTCTGTGTACCATAATAAACAGTATCTTGCTTCTGTCCTTAGTTCAGTCTCTTCTCTGATCCTAAATCTGTCACTTCTAAAGACACATTAGCACCTATAAGTACATATACTAATCTTTACCAGCTTTATCTGTCAATGTATTTTTCTGAGAGGTATGCAAACTTCTTCCTCTAATACTTCTAAGAATTTAAATACTTTTATTGTTGCTTTTGTCTGTTGAGTTATCATTGGCATATCTCAACTGAGATCATTAAATTTCACAACAATATTATCCTGTATAATAATCCACAAAGAGCAGAAATTGAAGAGAGTAAAATTCCAGAGGACATAAAAATAACACTAAATAGTATGTAACAAATTTAGTTCGAGATTTTATGTTTCCAGAAAGAGTTTAGGAAAAGCTATCAAACTGTATAAACACATGTGACATATCAAACAGTAGCAATTATCATGATCACAGTGTTAATGAAGAGATACTAATCAATCAGAGGAGATTCTTTGTTAACTGGAGACAATAAAATCAATTTGATAAATTTCTTTCAATGGGAATATAGAATAGGAGTCTGGCACAAAACAGAGTTAATTGATTTTCCATTATTCTCATGATTTATTTGACCTCATGGAAAGGAATTGTAGACAAGAAAGTGAGAATAAACTATAACATCTTCTATTTGGTAAATAGCAGTAACAATTTAACCTTGACTCTCTAACTTGTATTGGAAAGAAGAACCTCTGGAGCTTTTGATGGCAACAGAAGGATATTAAGTAAAATTGCTAGTATTATATTTTTATAATCACAAAGGACATTGTATATCATGTGTGATAATGTCTTTCAAAATTTACAATTCAAATCCTTCAGAGCATTTTAGGTGGCTGAATGAGAACAGCTTCTGCCATAGCAAATCTTCATGGTGGGTGCACCAAGAAACTGTAATGAGAACATCCTCATTCTCCATCAGAAATTAATTCCCAACGTGACTCATCCTCATTGCAGAAGAAGCTGACTCACAGCAGGAGTTTGGGGAATTCCAGAATATTGATGGGTTTTTATTTGCTTTATCTGCCACAGGTTTCTGAACAAATAGCACTTTTTCTTCTATGGAGTAGTTTCAGGAACTGGCTATACCCCACTGACAGCTGTACTATAGCCAGAATTTGGGCTATAAAAATCTTGAGTCCAGTTATCTTTATATGTTCTGGTTCCCTCTGTTTGGAGGAATGTGTACATTTAAATAGAGAATGGTTTAAAAACCAACAAGGAAAGACATATCAATCCAAAGAATGAAAGGAGCAACCCTGAAGTAATGTTGCTCAAAACTCCCCATGCTGCTATATCATTTGTTTCTCCCCCCTGTGTGTTTCAGCAAAAGAATGGAAAGTGAAAGTATAAGTCAGTGAAAATATAATTTACCCTGACCTCTAGCTCCAATTACCAACACAAATCAGCTAATAGTGTCTGGAGCCTGATTATGTACTTGGCTACATTGTCTAGATCCTGGCTGTTTCTAATAAAGCACACACTTCTCTCTGTGCTTTTCTAATTATAACTCTTGGCTGCCAAGTAAAGCTTATTGATCACCTGTGTCATTTTCTCAAAGTGCTATGATGACACTCATAAATTATTCCACTATATAAAACATTATGTATATTTCACTATCCTACACAAATGGTCTTAATATTTTGAAAATTAAATATTGAAACTGCAGTGGCTGGGAACCCTGAGAAGTCCAGCAGACTAGACAACCATTACCCCCACGTCCCACTCCTGAATTCCATTGCACTTCTGACCTGTGCAGTCTGCTGAGACAGATCACCAGCTTATATGCTCCTGTGAAGACATCACAATATCAAGGCTTCCCAGGAGTTCCTCTGCACACAAGGAAACTGACCTAAAATCTGAAAGAATCCCTGGAGTTCTGCACACAGGGCAACAAACCTCATAGTGTAACGCTCTCCCAGGACAATGACTACACACAGGACAAGAGCTGAATGGCTCCACTAAGGAACCAATAGTTTGAAGAAGTGCCAGAAAATCTGCAACAGCCAGGGCAACAGATAAGCAGTTTGTCTGCCCCCCCCCCCTAAGTTCCCATTTCTATTCAACATAGTACTCAAAATTCTATGTAGAGCAATAAAACAACAAAAGGAGATCAAAGCAATAAAAATTGGCAAATAAGAAGACATGGTGTCACTATTGGCAGGTGATATGATAATATAAATAAGCAACTCCAAAAATTCTTCCAGAGAACTTCTACAGCTGATAAACATCAGCAAAGTAACTTCTTATAAAATGAAGTAAAAAAATCAGTACCTTTCCTTTATACAAATGATAAATGAAATGAGAAAGAAAATAGGGAAACAATATCATTCACGATATTCATGAATAATATAAAATATCTTGGGGTAATCAAACAAATAAAATCAATAATGCAAGAATTTCAAGTTTCTCAAGAAAGAAATTGAATAAGACCTCAAAAATGGAGATATCTTCCATGCTCATGTATTAATAGGTTTAACTCAGTAAAAATTGTCTTCCTAGGAAAGTCATTCTTCAAATTCAATGCAATCCCCATTAAATTTCCAGCACAATTTTCGTAGATATGAAAAGAGCAATTCTTAATTTCATATGGAAAAACAAAAAGAGGATACCAAAAACATTGCTTAAAAATAAGTGAACTTCTGGGGGAAATCACCATCTCTGATGTCAAGTGGTACTATCAAGCAATAGTGCCATAAACTGCAGGTAACTGGTACAGAGACAGAAAGGTAATCAATAGAATACAAATGAAGACCCAGAAATAAACCCACACACTTATCAACAATTGATATTTTGATCAAGAAGCTAAAAATATATAATGGAAAAAGAAAAAAATCTTTAATAAATTGTGCTGGTCTAACTGGCAACCTGTGTGTAAAATATTTAAAGTAGATTCATAATAGTTACCAGGCACAAAATTCAAGTCCAAGTTGATCAAGGACATCAACATAAAACAAGATTCACTAAATCCAATAAAAGAGAGGAAAAAAAGAGACTTGAACTCATTGACATGATTGGGGGCAGTGGTTGTTCCTAAACAGCACTCCAATGTCTCAGACTCATGTCAAGAATTGATAAATGGGACCTAAAGAAACTGGAAAGTTTCAGTCTGGTACGGACATAGTCAATAGGACAAACGGACAACCTATTGATTGGGGGAAAAAAAAACCTTCCCTAACCTCAAATCCAATAGAGGGCTAATATCCAAAATATATACAAAACTCAAGAAGCTAACCACGAAAACATCAAACAACTCAATCCAAAAATGATGTATAGAACTAAACAGAGACTTCACAACAGAGGAGTATGGAATGGATGAGAATCACTTAAAGAAGTGTGCAAACTTCTTAATGATAAGAGAAATGCAAATCAAAACAACTCTAAGATTCCACCTTACATTAGTCAGAATGGCTAAGACTAAAAGCTCAGGTGACAACACATGTTGGCCAGGACATAGAGAAAGAGGAACACTCCTTCATTGCTGATGAGATTGCAAACTTGGACAGCAACACTGAAAAACAATCTGAAGGTTCTTCTGAAAATTGGAAATATACCAACCTGAAGACCCAGCTGTACCACTCTTGGGCATGTGCCCAAAAGATGCTACATCATGCCACAGGGATACAGTCATATGTTCATAGTGGCCTTATTTGTTTTTCCAGATGCTAGAAAACAACCAAGATGACCCATAAGAGAAGAATGGATAGAGAAATTGTTGTTCATTTATATAATGAAATATTAGTCAGTTATTAAGAATGAGGACATCATGAGTTTTTCAGGCAAAAGGGTGGAACTTGAAAATACCATCCTGAGTGAGGTAACTTAGACTCAAAAAGAAATTTATGGTATATACTCACTAATAAATGGATATTAGCCAAAAAGTACAGAATACCAAATATACAGTCCATAGAACTCAAGAAAGTTAACAAACCAAAGGATTCAAGCAAGGATGCCTCAATCCTACTTGGCAGGTAGAAGAAAGCAATTGCATGAGTGAGGAGGGAGGGGACTGGGTGGGAAAGAGAACAAGGAGTGGAAAAGGGGAACATGATCAGGTATTTGTTGGAGTAAAAGGACTAAAGCCCTGTGGAGCAGCAGAATGAATGGAGACAAACAGCCTCAGGAAAGTAGCAGGTGTGCGCAGGGGGGGGGGGGTAACCCTACAGAATGTACCAGAGACTTGGGAGGTGAATGACTCTCAGGAATCAAAGGGAGGGACATTAGATGAAATGCCCTACAATGGGGAGAGGGAACATGTGGAACATACCCCCAGGAGAAAGACAGAACTTCAACTAGAGGGATAGGGTTGCCATCCCATAGTCAATCTCGGATCCATAGAACTAAAGGGACAAAAATGGAGAAGAGCCTGAGGAAAATGAAATCCAGCAACAGGTCCAAAATGTGATCCAGCTCAAGGAGAGGCCCCAAGGACTGACACTTTTACAGAGGCTATTGGGGTGCTCACAAAAAGGGATCTATCATGACTGCCCTGAGAAAGACTCAACAAGCAGTTTAAAGAGTCAGATGCAGATACTTATACCCAACCAATATGGAGAAGCTGCTGACCCCTGTGGTTGAATTCGAGAAAAGCTGAAAGAAGCTGAGGAGGAGCATGACCCTACAGGAGGACCAGAAATCTCAATTAACTTGCACCTTTGAGATCTCTGACACTGAACTACCAAGTAGGCAGCATATACCAGCTGATATGAGGCCCCCAACATATATATATATATAGCAGAAGATTTCCAGGTCTGGGTTCAGTCAGAGAAGATGTACCTAACCTAAAGATACTGTAGACCCCAGGAAGTGGAGAGGCCTAGTGTAGTAGGGGCATGGGGAGATGGGGCATCCTTGGGGAAACAGAGGTTTGGAGAGTAGTCGGATATGGAACAGTCAGAGGGTAGACAAGGAGGAGGATATAATCTGCAGTGTTTAAAAAATATTAACTAAAACAAAAGGATGATTTTAATATTAAAGAGTAATTATGACAAAGCAACAAAATGAAACTATCATACAAACTAGAATTCATGGAAAGTGGATGATGCTTGGAAACCTCAGTACATTGAGATTCAAAGAAGAAAGAAATGTATATTAAGCTTTTTCATCACAGTATATGCAAACTCTTTGCTTTAACAGTCCTTAATGAACTGTTGGACCATGAAAGGCAATCTGTGTTCTTGGATGAGCAAGGCTTACTCTGGCAATCCAGTAGAGAATTCTACAAGGGATTCAACAGTAAAACTACGCCCCCAGACATAGACGTTGACACCATGAGCCCTCACTCCATTATCCTGTGGTTAGACAATGCCCCAAGCTCCCAGTATTCTGGCTGGACTCCACCCCTGGTCAACTGACCACAGCTCGGTATGCCCTGTCCCTGGGAACAGAAAAGTAGCACAGCCCACTATAAAAGGAGCTGTTTGACCCCTCTGTTCTCTCTCTCTCTCTCTCTCTCTCTCTCTCTCTCTCTCTCTCTCTCTCATTCTTCTTGTCTTTACTCTCATCTCTTGTTCCCTCTTTTCCCTTCCCCCTCTCTCCACATAGCCATGGATGGTCTCTACTATCTCCCTCTCCCTCTCCCTCTCTCTCTCTCTCTTTCTCTCTCTCTCCCTCCCTCTCTCACTCCCTCCCTGCCACCTTTCCCCCCTACAATTAAATGCCTTTAAGACCATGGACTGCCTCATTTAGTCTAGACTCCCTGTGCATGGGCAATGGATTAGGCCTTCCCCTAAAAAGCTGTCCCTAATCTCCAGAATTAAAGTCCACCAGCTCCAGTCTCAAGACTGGACCAAGGACTCTCATCCTGCACCTGAGCAGGATCCAGTGGGCGCTGTTACTCTCCCTACCCCTTTTTTCCTTTCAGCCACGGGATGACTGAGCTGACCCCAGGGCCCTTCCTCATTCTCAGCTCTTCTGTGACATCCAGAGGCATCTGGGATGTCCTAGAATGAGAGCCCACAGGGATGTCCCCTTTCCATTCCCTGCAGACAGGGATAGTGGCTTCCCAAAGCCAGATGCCCACTTAGTGGAGTGAAGAGATCTCAGGCAGCATCCCACATCTGCCTGACCAGAGTACCAGAGCTCTGGCAGGACATGGCTTACCTGTTACCCTCCCACCCCTATATTTCCCCCACAGTCCTGGTGGCGGCATCCAACAATGAATGAAGTATGAAGACATGCAAGTATGCACATGGAACTGTGTTGATTCCCAACAATATAATAAATCTGATGTTAGAATTTGGATTGAAAAGTAATATAAAACATCTGAGACTTTTGATGGTAGCAAGATGATAACAATGGAGAATTGCAATTTTGGGGATTTAGTACTACTCTCAGAAGGCAATGGCATTCTAGGTGAGGTGATGTCAGAAAATATTCCAGAAAATCTCATGGTGCCATGAGAGAACTGCAATCCTGTTATAAAAATCATTTACAGATAAGATCCCCCAAAGTTTATTAATGAGCAACGTGTCTCCTGCCTCTGTTATATACAGGTTGACCTAATACACCATCCTTGCAAATGAAGCAGAACTCTAAAGGTGTTTGCTGAATGTTAGATCCTAAAACTAAGCAATGGCAAGAAATAATAACACCTTGCACAACAAATAGGAGCAGTTTCATTCAGAGCATATGAAGAAATATAGTAAGTTACCTGACAAAGTTGAGTCTCTCTTTTCATTTTCTTTCTTTTTTTGTTCATCTTTTTTTAAGATGTTTTCTTTATTTACAAGATCTCCTTTCCCAGGTTCCCATCCAAAAAAAGAAAAAATAATAAAATAAAAAAAACTAAAAAAAAACCCTGTTCCCTCTCCCCTCCCTCTGCTCAACACCCCACCTCCTCCTGCTTACTGGCCCTGGCATTCCCTACACTGGGGCATAGAACCTTCACAGGGCCAAGGGCCTCTCCTCACGTTGATGACTGACTTGGCCATTCTCTGCTATACATATGTTTCTGGAGCCATTAGTCAAACCATGTGTACTCTTTGGTTGTTGGTTTAGTCCCTGAGAGCTCTGAGGGTAGTAGTTAGTTCAAATTGTTGTTCGTCCTAAGGGGCTGCAAGCCCTTCAGCTCCTTGGGTCCTTTCTCTAGCTCCTTCTTTGGGGACACTGTACTCAGTCCAATGGATGTCTCTGAGCCTCTACTTCTGTATTAGTCAGACTGTCAGAGCATCTCAGGAGACAGCTATATCAGGCTCCTGTCATCCAGCACTTGCTGGTATCCACAATATTGTCTAGATTTGATGATTGAATATGGGAAAAATTACCAGGTGGAACAGTCTCTGAATTGTCCTTCCTTTAGTCTCTGCTCCATAGTTAGTCTCTACAACTCCTTCCATGGTTATTTTGTCATTGTTGGTGGAATTGCCAGTTGGAACAACCACTCTGGAAAACAGTTTGGCTGTTCCTCTGGAAATTGCACATAGTACTACCAGAGGACCCAGCTATACCACTCCTGGGCAAATACCCAGAAGATACTCCAACATGTAATAAGGACCCATGCTCTACTATGTTCATAGCAGCCTTATTTATAATAGCCAGAAACTGGATAAAAGCCAGATGTCCCTCAACAGAGGAGTGGATACAGAAAATGTGGTATATCTACACAATGGAGTACTACTCAGCTATTAAAAGCAATGAATATATGAAATTCTTGGGGAAATGTATGGATCTGGAGAATATCATCTTAAGTGAGGTAACCCAATCACAAAAGAACCCACATGGTATGCATTCTCTGATAAGTGGATATTAGCCCAGAAGATCAGAATACACAAAAAGTACAACCCATAAACCACAAGAAACTTAAGAAGGAAGAAAACCAAAGTGTGGATACTTCGTTCCTTCTTAAAAGGTGGAAAAAATATCCATGGAAGGAGTTGTTCATCTTCTTTTTTGGATATTTTCTTTATTTACATTTCAAATGTTATCCCCTTTCCCTATTCATACCTGGAAACTCCCTATCCCATTCCCTATTCTCCTACTTCTATGAGGGTGTTTTTCCACCCACCTACCTATTCCAGCCTTCCTGCAATTGAATTCCCCTACATGGGGCATGAGGCTTGACAGGACCAAGGGCCTCTCCTCCCATTGATGCCCAACAAGGCCATCTTCTGCCATATATGTTGCCAGAGCCATGGGTCCCTCCATGTGTATCCTTTGATTGGTGGTCCAGTCTCTGGGAACTCCAGGGGGTCTGGCCAGTTGATTTTGTTATTCCCTTCATGGGGCTGCAAACATCCTCATCTCCTTCAGTCCCTTGTACAACTTCTCCATCAGGGACCCATTGCTCCATCTAATGGTTGGCTGTGAGCATCCATCTCTGAATTTGTAAGGCTCTGGCAGAGCTTCTCAGGAGACAGCAGTATCAGGTTTCTGTCAGCAAGTACATACTGGCATCCACATTAGCATCTGAGTTTGGTGAATGTATGTGGGATGGATCCTCAGGTGGGCACTTTCTGAATGCTATTTCCTTCAGTCTCTGCTCCAAATTTGTCTCCATATTTCCTCCTCTGGGTATTTTGTTTCCCCTTCTAAGAAACACTGAAGCATCATCCACACTTTTATGTTCCTTCTTCTTGAATTTCATGTGGTCTGTGTATTGTATCTTGGGTATTCCGAATTTTTGAGTGAATATTCACTTATCAATGAGTTGTGTGTTTTTTGTGTGACATAGTTAGTTTACTCAGGATGATATTTTCAAGTTCTATCCATTTGTCTGTGAATTTCATGAAGTCATTGTTTTTAATAGCTGAATAGAATTCCATTTTGTAAATGAACCACATTTTCTGAACCCATTCCTCTGTTGTAGGGAACTTTGGTTCTTTCAAGCTTCTGGCTATTACAAGTAAAACATCTAAGAACATAGTGGAACATTTATCATTGTCATACATTGGAACAACTTTTGGGTATATGCACAGGAGTGGTATATCTGTATCTTCAGTTAATACTGTGTCCAATTTTCTGATGAAATATCAGACTGATTTCCAGAGTGGTTGTACCAGCTGGCAATCCTACCAACAATGAAGGAGTGTTCTTCTTTGTCCACATCCTTGTTACCATCTGCTGTCACCTGAGTTTTTGATCTTAGCCATTCTGACTGGGGTAAGGTGGATTCTTAGGGTTGTTTTGACTTGCATTTCTCTTGATGACTAAGGATGTTGAACATTTCTTTAGGTGCTCGGCCATTTGTTATTACTAAGTTGAGAATTCTTTGTTTAGCTCTATACTTGAATTTTCATAGTGTTATTAATTATCTAGAGTCTAACTTCTTGGATTCTTTGGAAATATTGGATATTAACTCTCTATCTGTTATAGGATTGGTAAAGATCTTTTCCCAGTCTATGGTTTGCCAGCAACACAAGTATGATTCCACTTCTAACATAAAAAATAATAGGAAGCAACAATCAGTTTTCCTTAATATCTCTTAACGTCAATGTACTTAATTCCCCAATAAAACAAGGTAGACTAACAGACTGGATATGTAGACAGGATCCAACTTCAGCAAAATGGCTGAATATAAAATTAATTCAAACAAATAAGTAGCCTTCCTCTTCTCAAAATATAAATAGCCACAAATATCATAAGATACCTTGGTGAGACTCTAACCAAGCAAATGAAAAATCTGTATGACAAGAACTTCAATCCTCTGAAGAAATCAAAGAAGATCTCAGAAGATGGAAAATCTACTATGCTCATGGATTGGCAGGATTAATATAGTAAAAATGACCATCTTGCTGAAAGCAAACTACATATTCACTGCAATCCCCATCAAAATTCCAACTGAGTTCTTTATAGAGTTAGAAAGAGTAATTCTCAAATTCATTTGGAATAACAAAAAACTCAGGATACTGAAAACTATTCTCAACAATAAAAGAACTTCTGGTGCAATCACCATCTCTGATCTCAAGCTATACAGCAGAGCAATAATGATAAAAAAAACTGCTTACTATGTGTATAGAGGAAAATCAATGGAATAGAATTGAAGACTCAGAAATGAACCTGCACACCCATAGTCATTTGATCTTTAACAAAGGAGCTAAAATCATCCAGTGGGAAAAAGACAGCATTTTCCACAAATGGTGCTGGCTCAAATGGCTTCAGCATAAAGAATAATACACATTTTTCCATTCTATTCTCTTTGTACAAAGCTTAAGTCTTACTGGATCAAGGATCTCCACCAAAAAAAAAAGATACAATGAAACTAATAGAAGCAAAAGTGGAGAAGAGAATCGAACATATGGGAACAGGGGAAAATTTCTTGAACATAGCACCAATGTCTTATGCTCTTGTATCAACAATAGACAAATGGGACCTCATAAAATTTCAGTTTCTGTTAGCCAAAGAACACTGTCAATAGGACAAAATGGCAACCAACAGATTGGGAAAAATCTCTTTTTAATTTCATCTTCAGGTTTCTAAAGCATTCTTCCTCTGAACAAAGCAGCTTGTAGTCAATCTCCAGTAAGAGCGTTATGCTACCTGAGTGACATCGACCAGGAACATTACTGGAAATTTTTTATGTGAATAGGTTTCTTTATTTGGAGTTGCCTCTTACTGAGTTAGCTTATGTAGGAAAATAGGAAAAAGGTTTGGGACCAATCAGGTGAGAGATCTAAAAATAATAAAGAATGTAAAAGCCTGTTGTCACCATGGAGATTTTTCCATCAAATCTCCTCCATTATTTTTCTCTCTTCCCTGCATGTTGCATTGGGAAGAAAAATAAAGATAAATTAGAAGGAGAAAGACCAAAATATTAGGTAGTTATTCTTTGGTTTCTGGCTTTAATTCAAAGGAGAGAAAACTGCCCAATAATGTTTGTGCATTTGAGCCTGTGTGTGGCCAATGGTAACTAAAGCCTCCATTTGTTTCTAGGGACTACTGCTTATAATCATGGGCTGTCAAGTGCATTCCAGTGCTCAATCATTTTTTATCTCCATATGCCAATAATCTGAGGAGTTATGCATATTTGGAAGTATATCATACTTGTTTGCCTATTTATGCACATTACAATTTACAAACAATGCCCTTGTATTATACAAAGGTATACAGGTGTCTGGTTTCATAAAGCTATTTACCACAAAATACACCTTGACTTAAATTTTAATGAGGGTAAAGAAATATTAAGAGGAGTTTATTTTGGAAACAAAATAAACCAAATAACCAAAATCTAAACATACTACAATCATATCTTTGTGTATACATTTTTTTGTACATAGAAGCACACTGTGTACATGGGTATGGTGTCTAAATTGGAACTTATAGAATCAATATTAAGATGTCATTATTTTTTAAACATTTAACTTAATAGTCATATGCTATTGCTATATAATGTGTTAAAAATACAACCATTATATAATACATTCAGGTTACCCATAATATCTATAACTAATAATCAATTTCCACTTACTGTGACCTCTTTTTAGTACATACTCGGTTGATTTAGCACTGTTGATATGTGCTCAGATGCAGAGATATCTACAGAATCTCTCTGTTCATGAAAATATTTGTCCCATTTACAAGGAGCTGGAGGACAAATGGGGAACAATCCTGGTTGTAGTAGCACATTTTCTTCCCCTATATTTAATGTCTACATGTAATCTGATAGCTATCCTGTTAACAGGGTATAGCCACTGCGTTCTTATTTGTCCTGTGAAGTGGTCAGAGTAAAGATTGTAATTTATTTACTTACACATGACAGAAAACACTACCTTAGTCACTTTCTCTACAGTAATCATTCTTTGGCCATTTAAACTGTTTGTATTTTCTTGTGGGCTCCTTGTTTCCAGGTCCTTGTAGTTCCAAATAAACAAGGTTATTTTACAATATCTTTTCTTGAAATGTTAGTTTGTCTATTTACACCACAGGAACTCAGATCTAAAACCAATTTAATAATTGTTTTAGTTCATGATAACTGATGATGCTGTTACACATTCCCCACACTTAATTCCAAATTCCATGGTTAATATGTTTCCAGTGGTCTTTACTTACCCACTTCACAGTATCAAAGCTCAGATAAAAATTGGCACTTAGCTTATCCAGCTTGTCGGTAGATTGTTCAAATATCCTATCCATGGGATGACCAGGTATAACCTCACAAAAAGATTCATCTCGAGTACCTTTTAAGAAATAGATACTTTGTGTTATACATTCTTCTCCATTAAAAACAACTTCTCATTCAAATATTCCCTGGGTTGGTCAGTTGTGAAAATAGCTTCACATAGAGATTCAAATCCACAGAAGTTTGATAGTTCATATCATCCCAGAAAAATTAAGAAATATGAATAAATATCTGACAACAATTGCTTTGGTGTATGTGAGAAAAGGGAATACTCAATCTTGTGAAAGCAAAGTGGTTCAACATAGCTAAAAATCAGTAACTTGATATCAAAAAGTTAAATACAAATATCATATGATGTAGTTATATCACTCCTTTTTATATGTCCAAAGGTACTCACGAGCCTTCTATATGGTTACTTCCTTGAGTATGTTTACTAGTTTTATATTATCAATACACAGGAAATCAAAATAACTGTGCCTCAGTGGGTGAAAGTATTATGAAAATAGAATAAGTATACAATGTAAACAGTAATAGAAAGTAATATTTTATAATACACAGACAGAACAAGAAAAGTTCATAATGAGTGTGGTCGTCTAGACCAGCAGTGACAGATGCCAAATATTTTGTGTCTTTGGAGCCTCCTCAGTCCAACCCTTTATACCAGTACATCTATACAAGGGTAGTTGTAAGAACAATAAAATTAAAAAGGAATAGTTACCTGAGTGAAGAATAGACAGAGTAATGTGGTGGAGCATAATAGGTTTCAAGTGATCTGATGGAGTAAATGGAGAGGGAAATGGTCTTGATCTGGAAATTTAAAGGTTAGTAAATATAGTTTAACAAAACAGGAAAAATATCATCTTATCATCAAATTTCTACCTAAAAGATATCTATAATAAATAAACATTATTGTGTAGATACACACATACTCTTTAAATGAAAACTTCATATCTCATCTAAAAAATGTTTCTGAAAAGACTCATAGATTGTCTTAACAAATGAATGCAGAAAGCCACAACAAATCAAAGCACAGTGTGGAACACAGTCAGCAAATTAATTTGAAAAGAAAAAAAATCTCCTATATAGAAATATCAAGAGTCATTATGAAAGATGGACAAGAAAGATGCTAAAATCTAGGACATGAGCCTTTCACTGTAAGATTATATATTATAGAAATTTCAGTAATTACACAACTAAGTTGATTTTAAAAATATTTCAAGCACTTAAATAATGCTGACAGCAAGAGTTACAGTTTTCAAGAATGATAAAAAATCAGAGGATTATTCAACAACAACAAAAGATCAGTCCTAAAAACATACATATGTAATATTATATAAACTAAAAGGGCTATATTTATGTATTTAAGAATATAGATATACATACATACAGATATATGTATGTAATAATAATTAAATAACAATAATCAACGTATTTGAAAAGGAGCAATGAAAATTATATTGAAGGGTAGGGGGGAGAGGAAGGGGAAATAAAACTGTATTATAATCTCAAATCAAAGAAAAATTTAAAACCCAGTTTCCAGTAAATAGAAGTGAATTCAATGCCTATCCATTGCCCATTTAACATTCAGACAACAACTCAATATACCAATCTACCAAGGTTCAAACTATGTAACTGCTGAGTTTATTGCAAAAACTTCTATAGCATTTTTAATTGGCTATTTTCAGGGCTATGTGTACTCAGATAAGTGCTGCCCAGAAAATCATGACCCAGTAAGGATCATGAATTTCTTATAGATTAAATGACAGAGCCAAGCTGTTATATTCATCCTCGGCCAGTATTTTCTAGCCTCTTAATAGGCTACTCTCAGTAAGTGTAGATTTCCTGAAAATAAATTTTCTGAGCATATGGATACTAGAGTGTGGATCTCCTGCTCTTTCTTGTCATTTAATGAGAGGATAAAAACAAATTTCCAGCCCAGCTAGGGTGTCTATATACCAAGTGGCACTGATGATTGACCTAGATGGCTGCTGTTTGACTTCAAATAGAAAAATAGACAGTACCTTGATCTATTCTGATACCTCTTCCTTCCTTTTCAGCTCCATCTTGTCTCAAGATTCTCTGACCTTTACATAGTCTTAAATAAATCACTCACGATTTTTCAATATGGCAGTTTACTGAACCTTGACGCACATTTTTCATAGCATTGTCTCTGGGAAAGTATTATTGAAAATATGTTGGAATTTTTGTCTAAGTAGAAAGCAAATGTGAGGCAAATGATAAAAATTAAGGAATAGATATCTGAATTAATAGACATGGAATACAGTAATAGCTTATGAGAATAAACACAAATATGGGGGATTTCACATGATACTACTTTTATCCAAATAAACCAAGTGTTTCTTCATTGGAGACTAGGACTTCTTTTTTTTCACAAGTATTAGTATAAATGACTCACAATAAAACACATTGATTCTTCCCTGCACGAGAATGGATATTTAATCCAATAAGATCTTTATTTCTATATAAAACCCTCATACCCTGATCGAACTTGATGACAGATATACATTGACTGGCACTTCAACCTGTGAAGCACGCAAAATTCCAAGGTGGCTAGGATTTGACCTTAGTGGTACCTTATTGGTACTTATAGAGGATGTATGAGCTATCTCCTAAGGAGGGAATATATTTTACTAGTCCTATATTTGCATATCCAAGCCCCTCATCCAAAATAATCAGCATCCTGTGAAATAGAACCTTCCTTTTCATTCAGTCCAGGAATGGAAACAATAAATTTGATAACATTTTTTTCATTTAATTCTTCCAAGGAAGCCGAGGTAAAACTACTATGATGGCAACTCCTTTCTATCACTGTCATTCACAATTTAAAGCATTAGGTCATCAACAATTATCTACTGTTATATGTATGTACTTTCTACAACAACAGGCAAAGGCTGTTGTAATATTTCCAATTACCTTGTTATGTATCACTTGTTCAATACACAATAAAGCTCCCAAAGAGCTATTCCAACCTTTGTTTTGTACCCATTTTCAATTAACATTCTATGTTTGGTTATTCAGATGCTGACTCATTTCTCTTAAATGAGTCCAAAATCTGATAAAGCCTCAAAGCTTAGCAATATGTTAGATACATACAAGCAAAATAATACATATTTTGTACAGAACAATAATACAAATTACTGAGGAACAACCTTATAGTCAACTATATATTTGCCAGGACAATAGAGACAATAAACTTGACAAAGACTTTGATATGAAGGTTTTCTGTTCTTAATAACTGTTAACTCAAAACTAATAAGATGCAAAATTAAGTTATAATCCAGATATGATATACCATGATAGATTCAAACTTTTAACATCAATTGAATCTTCCACATATCAATATTTAGATATAATTAAATGAAACTGATGTTCCTAGAAAATGTACAAGTACAAAAACTTTAATTTTATAAAAATATGACAGAACAACACACAACAACTACAGGATTATATCTAATAAATATGAATTTAAAAATGTGCAGTGATACTAAACAGTAATTAAGACAGAGCAATACAATTTAACTAACATACATACACAGAAACCGGTGATGGCTGGACACCTTAGTACATTAAGATCCAAAGTAAAAAACAAAAAGAAAAGAAATTTTGTTATGTTAAGCTTTTTCATTGGAGTAGGTGTGAATTCTTTGCTTTGACTATCCTTTTTTTATTAGATATTTTCTTTATTTACATTTCAAAAGCTATCTACTTTCTGGGTTTTCTTCTTTGGGAAAAAAAACCCCTATTCCCTTCCTTCTCCCCTCCCCTGCTCACCAACATACCCTCTGTTGCTTCTTGGCCCTGGCATTGCCCCACACTGCAGCATAGAACCTTCACAAGACCAACTGCCTCTCCTCCAACTAGGCCATCCTCTGCTACATATACTTGCTTTGACTATCTGTAAAGAATGAAGTAAGCAGATGTGTAAGTATGAACATAAAACAATGTTTGTTCCCAACAATAGCAACCTAAACCTAATTTTAGAATTTGGATCGAAATGTTATGTAAAATATCTGTCATCATTGATGTTAGCAAGATAATAACAACCAAGAATTGCGTTGTTTGGGTTTTAGTAATCTCAGAGGGCAGTGAAATAGAAGGTAAGGTGATATCAGATAATATTCGAGAAAGTCTCATGTTCAAGAAAGTCCCATAGTGCCAAGTGAGTAGTGCTGTCCTAATATAAATATCATTCATAGGTCTGATCTCCAAAAGCAAGGAAGGGAGCAACATGTCTCTTGTTTCTTTCAGATACTGAATGCTGACCTAACACAACATCCTTGCAGATGAAGCAGAACTCCAAGGCTGAATCCTGAATGATAGATATTAAAACTGAAACAATGGTGGGAAGCAATAACAAATACTTTACACAGCAAACAGAAGCAGTTTTATGCAGAATCTGTGAAGAATCAAAGCAAGTTACCTGACCAAGCTTAGCGTCTCTTTTCATTTTCATCTGCCGGTTCCCAAAGCACTTCTCTCTCTCCAAAAAGTAGCTGGTAGTCAATCTCCAGGAAGAACCTGGTACTTGCTGAGAACTAGACATCAACCAGGAGCATTGCTGGAAATAATTTTATGTGAATAGATTTCTTTAGCTGTGGTTGACTCTGACTGGCTGAGTATATGTTGGAAAATAGAGAAAAGGTTTGGGATCAATCAGGATAAAGATGAAGTATAAGGAAAAAGACCAAAATATTAAGTAGTTATTTTTTGGTTTCTGGATCTAATTGAAAACAGAGAAAACTGTCCCGTAATGCCTAGGCATCTGAGCCTGTATGCGGCTACTGTTAACTACAATACAGCCTCCATTGTGCCTAGGGACTGCTGCTTGTAATCATCGGTGGTCAAATGCAGTCCAGTTATGAACCTTTTGTAATTTTTCTGTGCAAATTTTTGAGGAGCTATGCTTATTTGGAAATACATCACACTATTATATATATCCCAAATATTGACTCCTCCAAAGAGTTCCTCCTGTCCTCCTTTTCCTATTTGTTTCTGAGAGGCAGCTCTGTCCCTGTCACTCAACTCTGTTGCATCAAATCTCTTCAGGATTAGGCACATACTATCCTTCTGAGGCCAGATATGTGACTGGAGCCACCACCTGTATGCTAATTGATTCAAAGCCCTGCTTGAGTTCATATGCTGATCTTTCCTTCAATAATGAACAGTGATATAGAAACATAACCCTTTCCTCCTCAAGATGCTTTGGTCATGGTGTTACATCACAATAATGATAACTGTGATAAATATAAGAAGTGTTACTGTTAAACCAGCTTTTGTAAGTTTCCAAAAAGTTAATTCTAGCTTGATACTTTTTATCACAAGATTGTGGGGTATGTGTGTATATTTAATATATTTATGTGTATATATGCATATGTTTATGTATATATATGCTTATTTGTATATGTGTGTATGTGTGTGTCTGTGTGTGTGCAGTTTTATTCTTATAAGTGTGCACATCAAATGTTTTGCACCAAGCAATTTAGCTTGTCTCCTGCTCTTTCATCCTGTAAGGCATAAATATTTAGCTTGGAGTCCACAAAAGAATTTCATCAAATTTGTGAACACCTTAAATAATTCACAAGCCATATTTTTGCACACCTGTTCATATATGTTCACTGAAAAACAAAAAGGTTCGTGTTCCCTAGTATTTCTTTCCATCCTTTCAACAATGTGTTCATTCTTTTAAGACAGTAATTCTCTGAAGCAATTCTTTTCATGTCTTATCCAATTCCTTCTTGCTTTCCCTTAGTCACAACTCAGTAGATGCAAATAAGAGGGCTTTCTTTCAAGCTGCAGCAGTTGCCTGATATGAATAGAAGTGGGGACTATAAGCAGGATAGGTTGTAGAACACTAATCTATGTTCAACAAAATGGAAACAAAATTTCAAGGATGGCTGAATGTTGTCTCGCCATTCTGTAATTGAACTATTCTATATTTAAAACTATCAGTAATGACCCAATAGGCTTGATTGAATTATTGATAACATATTATACATATTAAATACATGCTACCATGTCAGGAATTCTAGGACATTACTTGTCAACCTTCCTCATTCTGTGACACTTTAATATAGTTCCTTACATTTAGGAACTATAAAATTACATAACATAAAATTATGTTAGTTGCTAGTTCATAACTGTTATTCTGTTCTTCTTTTGTATTGTGATGTAAATATTGGTATTATACCTATGTTACACCTCTGAGAATCCATGTTAATTTAGGACTGATTTGTCTATAGCAGCAGGGAGAAGGATGCTTGATACTAAAGTATGGGTCTTTTGAGTATGCTTGCTCTTCAATGTGGCCATAAAAATACTCAACAAACAATTCTGCGATGATATTTCACAAGCTAGCACAGCTAAACTGTTCGAGATATCATATGTCTGGCTTATAGCATATTTCTTTGTTGAATTATTTGCAGAATTCCAAGTGAAACAATTAGAATTATGAGACACAAATAACTGACATGTTTGGTATTTTTTTTAAAAGATCACATTTGGGGCTCATCACAATTTTAGCTTCCAAGATGAGAAGCTTGAACGTATTTCTAGGAGACAAATGCTATCTCGTTGATAATATAACTTGTATCATTGCTTTAAGTGTATGACCTGCCAACAGAAATTTCTTGCATGAAGCTTATTGCTCCTGTACAATTTAATCATCAATATATTACATGCATGATTAGCTGTGCTTGATCTCTGATTACTTGCATATGACTACCTAGGTTTCAAAGTAAGTGGTACATTAAAAATCCATACTTTCTGTTATATTTTACTATAGATCCATGAAGCTTAATACTCAACATTGATGAAGTAATATTCACATAGAATGAAGTCCCAGAGAGGTATGAATTTCAATAAGGAAGTATCTAAGCCATAGTATTAGAGGCTATCTAACTTGGGAGAGAAGGTGATAGTTTCAAAAATGATCACACTAGAGGAATCCATGGAATTCCATAAAAAAGTTTGCTAGTATACAATTTATCATTATTCTAATAGCATTTTCTCATTTATGGATAAACCATAACTATATAAACCAGAGTAGAAGTATGCTAAGGGAAGAATGCTAAATTGGAAAAGTGGAATGCAGAACAGGAATAAAGTGAATATAGTTAGTACACATCACTTTTTATCATGGGGAGGCTATTTTAGAGAACTATTCACAGAACAGCAATCTTCACATATGGCTTCAGCATTTCACTTCTGATTCTCCTGAATCTTCAGGATTGATTGATTGTAGTTACATACGATGGTCCTCTCTGTTGCTTTGAGGGGATATACTAAAATTATTGGTTGATTCAATTCTAGTTACCTTAAATAATTTCTAATGTCATATCATCTTTGGAAAAACAACCATTCCGAAAAACTGTTTGGGGTAAGCATTCCTTTTGACCATTTTCTCCATTTCATAATATTTAATCAAGTGGTTAAATGGTAGGGCAATAATTTATTTCATGTACCTATACATTATTTATGGTTATATGCCCACCATGTTTATGAAACAGCACCTGGAAATTGTAACAAACCTTTAAATGGCCAGTGCATGATGGGACAGAAAACAAAGCTTGCATCCAAGAGAAAAAGAATAATATCATTATGCTGTTATTTGCAGCCACTGTATTTCTTGCACAAAAGTGTAAATATTAAGACATAAGGAGGTATACACATTTAAAATTTTCCAATCAAAATGGTACATCCAACTTTACTTCTGCTTGTTACTCTCAGGAACTTGCCTAGCATCTGGATCTGTGTTGTACAAATCCATTTGTCTTCTAAGTTTTAGTCATCTTACAAATAGCGATACAACAGTGGTGAGAATCCCCTACATCCCATCTGGACAGGTAAATGTACTTTTTCCTTGGACATACTCTTCAAGTGCTGCAGAAAGAACCTAGGACCACATTGCTGCCTCTTCTGTAGGACCATTTAGTCTTCTTCCTCCCTAGTTCTGATGTTGTCCTCTGTGTTCCTCAAGTTACTACAATTTTAGAACAAAGGACAGAAATTTTAGGAAATGAGCAAGCACCTGTGCCAGTACACTATTATCCCCACAATAGTAAAGGGGAACAAAGGAGCACAGAGGCCTCTCCTTTATTTCATCTCACACTTGACTCAAGATCCTCGTAACTTTCTAATAAGTTCCATAAGAATTTCTTACAATATTAAGGTGATAAAGAGAATGCTTTTGTTTTTCAGATATAGCAGCTAGTGGAAACATGGATTTTCTATGTAAATATCATGATTTTACCAATTATCTCATCTATTAATTATTGCCAAATCTTTGTCATTATCAAAGAATTAATGACCTCAATGCTTAAAGCCACGTTTGATTTTTAAAGATATCTTTGGGGATGAATGAAGACATATATCATGGCCAAGAAGAAAATTTATTCCTGATAACTAAAATGTCACCAACCACCCATGGCTACAGAGAACGTAGTAGTCTCTATAAGGGAAGACATCCTCATCAATTTCCTGAAACAGATTGGTTTTGTGTTCTAAATAGTTCTCATTATATCTACAGTTAAGTTTAGCTTTACCTCTCAGCAAAAAATATCTTGATTTTGCAGCATAAAAAGTGTATTATAGAATTACACAACTGGTCAAAATGGAAATAACAACTGAAATTAATGTGTGTCCAACACCTATTGATGAATGGTAATATCTCTCAAGAGCCCATTATTACCTGTAAAGCTAAAGGCAACTAATGACTAGTAAATGAGGAAAAAAATCAGTATTTTCCAGAAACAAGCCCCCTGATAGGCCAATCAATATTAAGAGGTCAGCAGTGAACACATCCCTAGGATAAACATATAAACACATAATTTACATGGCATGGTGTAGTTTTGTAAATATTCATATGTATACATAGTTCATTACAAATTAGTGAAACTTTTAATCAATGAGAGTGTGAATGGAGTATATGTGATATATATTGGAGTCAGGAGAATAAAGACTGGAAATAATATAATCACAGTATTCATTTATGAAATTATCAAATCAATCAAATAATTTTTACACACACGTTATTTAAATAGAATCACAATAACAATATATTTGGAGAAATAATACCAACTTGAGGAAGTAAATTGACACTACTATTTGGTTATTTTGTTGATTCATTGGTCAAATGGAGTCTATAATCTCCCATTCAACATTATAGATCATTTTCAAAGTTGTGGTTAAATCACACAACTTGATGGTAGTGCATTAGTGCTGGAGATTCGTCTTACTTATGTTGTAGAGCAGTAACAATCTGGTTTCCAAACAGAATTTTCATGAATACTGACTACATTCAAGGGACTGAAAGGAAAGCTGAATGAGAAATGAAATCCTCAGTATCTCCAGCTATAAACACTGCAATATGTAACAGTGGCATTCTTAAGATATACTGGTGTCATATTGGCAAAAATTCTATCGCAATTATGGACTACAGTTTTTGTTTTATGTGGAATGTATTCCAGAAGATGGAAATCACACTTGCCACTGTGAAAGTGAACAACAACCTGAACATAGATAGATCACAGGTCTAGACATGGATAGATCACAGGCCTAGGGAGAACCCTACCTCTTTAATTCAGCAAAAGGTATATAAAATTAAAATGAGTCCTGATGACATATTTTTATAACTCTAGATAAGTGCACCACTCAACCCTCATTAGAAGTATTTCTTCATCCAGAATGTAGAGACCATAAGAAACTCTGGGTTATATGTAGAAAAGGGCTGTCTTTAAAAAAAATGAGAGATATCTTGTAACACTTGATCCTAATAGGATGTCTTTATCACTTCCTTTGTGGGAAGGAAGAAAAAAAACTGTAAGGAGCAGAGATGTTAGATAACTCCAAGGAAAAAATAATTTCTGTACAAAATATTATTGAAACATATTAGAACTCACAGAGACTGTGTCAGACAAATCACACTGTATAAATTCAAACCAAACCAAAATACCAGTATTATGAAGGAAAAGAGGCTTATTACCTGGAAGCTCTGGGTGGTCTTGTTAGTTGATACTGATTTTCCTGTGGGGTTGTTATCCACTTCGGCTCCTTCAGTCCTTCTCCTAGATCTTCCATGGAGGGGATGGAGGGAGCCATGGCTCCAGCTACATTGTAGCAAAGAAAGGCCTTATCTGACATCAATGGGAGGGGATTCCCTTGGTTTTGTGGAGGCTTGATATCCCAGTATAAGGGGATGCTAAAGTGGTGAGGTGGGAGTGAGCGAGTGGATGGACGAGCACTCTCATAGAGACAAAGGGGAACAGGAATGGAATAGGGAGTTTTTGTAGTAGAAACCGGGAAGGGGGATATTATTTGAAATTTAAAGGAATTAAATGAAAGGAAAAATGGCTTCATTGATGAGTCTGAGAGGACAAAGAGAAGCTCGGTAAGACTGTATCAGATGTACATGACACATTAAAAAACAAGAATGGGATAAATTTATCCTATGTATACATTAAACTACAAACATAAAATTAGTATCTATATAAAAATTTCAGAAATAAACTCAAGAATATTTCCTGACAAATTATGTAAAGAAACCAGTGCAATTCATCTAAGAAAGCTAAAATAATATATAGGAAAGGACAGGGGAACGACATCATGCTTAAGAAAATGTAGTAGATTATGAAGTGTTCCCTCGTAAATTTTGCAAAAGCGTAATAAATATCTAAATAAGACTTAACCATAAAGATAAAGATAATCATATCTTGTATTGTTATAAAAGTTACATTTCTAAATTTTGATTTTTTTTTATTTTAGACAACACTACCTATTTCTAAAAACATACTTTTTCAAATGTTTCCTTCTGATGTTTTTGTTCTTTCTCGAGTTTTGCTGCTTTAGATGGGATGTCAGAATATCAAATGCTGCTGGTTATCTTCTTTTGATATTGGTCATTTCTGTAAATCTCCCATTATTCAGATGGTGAATTAGTTTAAATTTCCATGCTAAATTTGTACAGATAGCAGAGAGAAGTTTGAAATTGGATGCTGTAAAAATTAGTTTTTAGTAATGGTAGGGCTATCATCAATTTAACATTTTTCACCAGAGTCTTTAAATCACTTGTGTGCTTAGTAGCCTGGAACTTAGGTATTAATATTAAATATCTTTATTGTGAAATCCCTGAATATATAAGGAGTTATTAACAGAATAAATTTTATCAAATAATCTAAAAGTTAGTCATACTACTAATAATATCTACTTATAATTTAATGTTCTCTTCATTGACTAGAATCTTAATTTTCTTTTTTTTGGGGGGGCGGTTCGAGACAGGATTTCTCTGTAGCCCTGGCTGTCCTGGTAATCACTTTGTAGACCATGCTGGCCTTGAACTCCGAAATCTGCCTGCCTCTGCCTCCCAAGTTCTGGGATTAAAGGTGTACACCACCATGACCCGGCTTAATTTTCTTAAGAAGCATCCAGGGACTAAATCACCAACCAAAGAGTACACATGGAGGGATGCAGCCACATATGTAGCAGAGGATGGCCTTTGTCCTGTGAACGCTCAAAGCCTCAGTGTAGGGGAATGCCAGGGCAAGGAGGCAGGAGTGGGTAGATGGGTGGGGGAACATCCTCATAGAAGCAGAGGGAAGGGGGATGGGATAGGAGGTTTCTGGGGGGGATAACATTTGAAATATTAAAAAATATAAAAAAAGGGAAGCATTACATCTGCAAAACTACTAAATAATAAGAGTATTTTTCTTCCAATGTCCAGAGATTTTACTGTGGGTCCTATGGTCAAAATCATTTAAAATTCACAAGCACCACTAAGAGAATTGAAAATGGTACAGTATCGAGAAAATTAAAATGAAAATAGAGATCTTCATTCATGCTATTTCTACTCAAAGAAATTATAATTAAGATATTGTCATATTGCTTATGTTAAAAAATATTTTAGGGGAGTAAAATATACTGCCACAAAATGAGTAGTCAACACAGGGTTATTTATGTATGCCCTTGACCTAATTTCAGGGACGACAGTGTCAGGTGGATTTCTGTGAATTTCAGACCAAAAGAGTCTACCCAGGGAGAATCAGATCATTCAACAAAAGATAATAAGCCCTTGTCTCCAAAGAGCAAAAATGGTTAGAGATTTACTAATGCATCATAGGAGGGAAGGTAGATGTGTGTATTTTTGTTCATATGTACATGGAGTTGAGATATGTCCAGAGAATATATTGACCCACAACTTATTTTTTTGAAACAGTCTATTTTTAACCCATAGATTAATATTTGTTATAGACATAGACATAAATGCCCATAATGTGACTACAGGGAGACTATATGATTACTTGTAATTTTTTTTGTATGCTGATTCAAGTGGTATGAACCCAAGTCCTCCTGATCTACTACATGGAGATTATAAACTAATTCATTTCTCCAGTATCAAACACTTATTTTTTTTTCGAGATAGGGTTTCTCTGTATACCCCTGGCTGTCCTGGAACTTATTCTGTAGACTAACCTGGCCTCAAACTCAGAAATCCATTTCCTCTGCCTCCCAAGTGCTGGGATTAAAGGTGTGCACCACCACTGCCAGGCCCAGTCTTAAACACTTAAAGAGTAGACAAAATATTTATTAAATTGAAGAACTGTGTGAAAGAAACAGTATTTCTTAAATAAATTGTCAAGATATATAGTAAATAATACAAGGTGGTAATTTCTGATTCATGAATTACAGACTCAAAAAAATCTACAATGTGTATAGTAGAGGACTGCAAATTTGATCATCAGTAGGAGGAAAGGACCTCGGCCTTGTGAAGGTTCTGTGCCCCAGTGTAGGGAAATGCCAGGGCCAATAAGTGGGAGAGGGTGGGGTGGCATGCATGGGGAGGGGGGAAGCAAAAGAAGTTTGTTCTTGTTGTTTTTGTTTGTTTGTTTGTTTTTTGGAGGGGAACCTGGGAAAGGGAAAATCTACATGTAAATAAAGAAATTATCTAAAAAAAAAAAATCTACAATGGTGATATAATTCCCAAGACTCTAAGGAACACAGAGTTAAATATCATTCCTATTGATATTAATGCCATTATTAGAACAACACAATTTTTATAGTATCTAATTTCATATGTGAAACTATAAAGGTTCAGCTATAATTTTTCTGGTATGTTAAAACATTTAAAATAGTTTTATATTAAATTAATAAAATTAATTTCTTTCCATGTCTAATGATCACATTGAAACAATTATCAGACTATAACAATAACTGTGAGAATAACATAATAAATTATTGCCATTTTATGTGGTAATATAACTTTGAAGTATAATTTAAGAATTATAAAGGAAGAGGAGTGTAAGTTTAAATCTTTTCAAGTTTTTGCCTCTTGAAATTTACTGAAAGAACTTCATTCGGATACTCATATTATTCATCTGTTCTATCTTTATAGACTATGTAGGAACATATGAGTTAGATATCTGTATTAGTCTGGGTTCTCTAGAGTCACAGAACTTATGGGTAGTCTCTATATGGTAAAGGAATTTGTTGATAACTTACAGTCTGTAGTCCAACTCCCAACAATGGTCAGCAGCAGCTGTGAATGGAAGTCCAAGGATCTAGCAGTTGCTCAGTCTGACAAGGTCAGCAGGTGAAGAAGAGAAAGAGAGCCTTCTTCTTGCAATGTCCTCATATAGGTCTCCAGCAAAAGGTGTGGCCCAGATTAAAGGTGTGTGCCACCACACCTTTAAACCCAGATAACCTTGAACTTGGAGATCTTCCTTTTATAATCTTCTAGGATTCATAGCCACTATGCATCAAGATCTCCATACCAAGATCCAGGTCAGAAACTTGTATCTCTCAGCCTCCAGATAAGGACCACAGGTCCTTCCAATTCTGGATTGTAGTTCATTCCAGATATAGTCAATTTGACAATCAGGAATAGCTACTACAATATCTAATCAACCCATTCCATGAAAATATATGCATTACCAGCCTCTTCGTTTTTTACATTTTTTTTCTTTTATAGGATATATTCTTTATTTACATTTCAAATGTTATTTCCTTTCCAGGTCTCCCCTCTGGAAATCCCCTATCCCATCCACCCTACCACTGCCTCTATGAAAGTGTTCTCCCACCCATCCACTCCCGCATTCCCAGCCTGGCATTCTCCTACAATGGGGAAAAAAACCAACAGGACCAAGGGCCATTCCAACCACTATTATCCAACAAGGCCATCTTCTGTCACCTACACTTCTGGAGCCATGAGTACCTCCATGTGTACACTTTGGTTGGTGGTTCAGTCCACTGGACCTCCAGGGAGTCTGGCAAGTTGACATGTTCCCCCCATGGGAATACAACCCCCCCTAAGCTCTTTCAGTCCCTTCTCCTACTGGGAGCCAGCAGTCAATCCAAAGGTTGGCTGAGAACATTTTCCTCTGTATTTGTCAGGCTCTGAGAGAGTCTCTCAGGAGATAGCTATATCAGGCTTCTGTCAGCAAGCACTTTTCGGCATCAGCTACAGTGTCTGGGTTTGGTGTCTTTATATGGAATGCATCTGCAGGTAGAGCAGTCTCTGGATGGCCTTTCCTCCAGTGTCTGCTCCACACTTTGTCTCCATATTTCCTCCTGTGAGTATTTTGTTCACCTTCTAAGAAGCGCTGAAGCACCGACACTTTTGTCTTCCATCTTCTTAAGCTTCATATGGTCTGTGAATTGTATCTTGGGTACTCTGAGCTTTTAGGCTAATATCAACTTATCAGTGAGTACATACCATGTGTGTTCTTTTGTGACTAGGTTATATCACTCAGGATGATATTTTCAAGTTCCATTCATTTGCCTACGAATTTCATGAAGTCATTGTTTTTAATAGCTCAGTAGTATTCTATTGTGTAAATGTACCACATTTTCTGTATCCATTCCTGTGTTGAGTGACATCTGGGTTGTTTCCAACTTCTGGCTATATACACATGCTGCTATAAACATAGTAGAGCATGTGTTCTTAATCCATGTTAGAGGATCTTCTGGGTATATGTCCAGGAGTGCTATAACTGGATACTCAGGTAGTACTATATCCAATTTTTTTGAGGAACATTCAGACTGATTTCCAGAGTGATTGTACCAGCTTGTAATCCCACCAGGAATAGAGGAGTGTACCTTTCGCCATATCCTCAATTTCATATGCTGTTATCTGAGTTTTTTAACTTAGCCATTCTGACTGGCATGAGGTGGAATCTCAAGATCATTTTGATTTGCGTTTACCTGATGACTAAGGATGTTGAACATTCCTTTAGGTGCTTCTTGGCCATCCAAGGTTCCTCAGTTGAGAATTCCCTGTTTAGCTCTGTTCCCCATTTTTTAATATGGTTATTTGGTTCTCTGGAGTCTAACTTCCTGAGTTCTTTGTATATATTAGATATTAGCCCTCTATCAGATATAGGACTGATATGATAGTATCCTTAAATGACCCCAAAAATTCCACCAGAAAACTCCTAAATCTGATAAACAGATTCAGAAAAGTAGCTGGATATAAAATTAGCTCAAGCAAATCAGTGGCCTTCCTCTACAAAAAGGATATGCAGGCTGAGAAAGAAATTAGGGTAACAACACCCATCACAATAGTCACAAATAATATAAAATACCTTGGTGTGACTCTAATTAAACAAGTGAAAGATTTGTACGACAAGAACTTCAAGTTTCTGAAGAAAGAATTCGAAGATCTTGGAAAATGGAAAGATCTCCCATGCTAATGGATTGGCAGGATTAATATAGTAAAAATGGCCATCCTGCCAAAAGCAATGTACAGATTCAATGCAATCCCCATCAAAATTCCAACTCAGTTCTTCACAGAGTTGGAAAGAATAATTTGCAAATTCATGTGGAATAACAAAAAACCTAGGATATCAAAAACTATTTTCAACAATAAAAGAACTTCTGATACAATCAGCATCCTTGACCTTAAGCGGTACTAGAGTAATTGTGATTAAAAACTGCATGCTATTGGTACAGTGACAGGCAAGTAAACCATTAGAATAGAAGACTCAGAAATGAATCCACAAACCTGTGGTCACTTGATCTTTGACAAAGGAGCTAAAACCATCCAGTGGGATAAAAAGAATTTTCAGCAAATGGTGCTGGTCCTATCCCTTTGTAAAAAGCACATGTCCAAGTAGATCAAGGACTTCCACATAAAAACACTGAAACTAATTTAAAAGAATGTGGGGAAGAGCCTTGAGCACATGGGCTCAGGAGGAAATTTTCTGAACATGACACTAGTAGCTTATGCTCTAAGATCAAAAATTGACAAATGGGACCTCATAAAATTGCAAAGCATCTATAAGTCAAAGGACACTGTCAATAGGACAAAACAGCAACCAACAGATTGGGAATAGAACTTTACCAATCCTATATCCAATAAACAATATTTTATTCTTACTTAAATGTACATATATAACATTTGCAAGTCTATGTGCATGTATATGTAAATAAACTAAAAGAAGTCATGCCTCAGGCAGATAATGTTCCTCCAGAAACAGACTAATTTAATAAAATTCATTTTCAGATAAGTTAAATCTCTCGTGAAAGTTTTTGCTAAAAGTACTGCTAGAGATTAACAAAACAATGATGAATACATTCTTATTGGCTGTGAGATCTTGAAGGACATATATTATTTCTAAATATGCCACCCAATATGAAGAATTTGATGTGAAAATCCTGTAGATCTGGAAATCATGTATTTTAGAGAAGAACTTAACTCTCTCTTTTTTAGCAGACAATATTTTCTTTTAGTTCTTTTTCTATGTGTGGAGGTTTTTGAGATTCTCTCCTTTTCCAACAAGAAGACAGCATTGAATTCTGTCATGTTTTTCTCTTTGGAGCCAATGAGTTTATTTAGCTAAGTTAAAAAGTGATAGATTAGGTACCTACTATGGTATGTTTGCTCTAACAGAAAGTCTTCAAAATAATGTGTTTATCCACATAAGATATTTGATCTCTTATAGCTCCACTGATGGCATCATCTTCTTCTATGTTTCCTTAGACTATATCCTGCCCTAAGATTGTACTATTTTACACCAGGTTGTATGATAATATGGAAACTCAAAAGGGAGTTGTCTGACCTTCTCTGTCATTTAATGAGTGGATGTAAACAATTCACAACACAGATAAGATATCTATTTCTCACCTGGTACAGATAATTCTCCCTGGATAACTATTTTTTTTAACTTGAAAGATAGAAATATACAACACCTTTGCCTATTTCTGAAACACTTTCACATTTACTCAGAAGTATTTGGTATTTGGAGGGTGGATAATTCTTCAGCTCCAGCAGGTTGCTAAAAACTGTTGAAATTTCTTTGTAACACCGTCTCTGATAGGGTAGGCTGATAACAATTGTTATTTTTCCTGCTATGAAGTACAAGTACAGTGTTGACAGTACACCATTTAATATCTTATGTTAGCAATTGCAAATGTAAGGGAGCACTTTACCCACTACTACAGTTAAGTCATCAAAAATAGATGATTATTTTATATAAACGATGAGTTCCTGGTCAAAAGTATTTGTCTATGATTATTGACCTACTGCAAAGGATATGTGATTCAATGGAGTGAAGATCAAGAGAGAAGTAATATGAGATACCATATAACATTCTTACCAATGAGAAACAAGGATGAAATATAATCACCCTAGGTATTCAGAACAGTGTAATCCAACACCAGATTCACAGTGTTTAGTCTCTTTTACTTCTCCTGACCATGTCAGATTGAGTGATTATGACTATATCAAATGCATGCTTCAATCGCTTATACTTGTAGCTCTGAAAATGATTCCTTTATCCATTTCCAGTAAATAGTTATTAATATTCTTAAATAATTATTACTATTTTCTTGCCTTCTAGAAGCCACCAAATAAAAAAAGCTACAAGAGTAAATGTTCCATTTGATTCAACCAATTTTTTTGTCAAATCTATGAGCTATAAGTAAGCTAATAAAAAGTGTGTCAATAATTTACCTCATACCTATATAGTGGAAGTTTATTTTGTTTGTATGACAGAACTGGAAAATAAAAACAAAACTGCAAATTCCTAGTACATAGAATAGGAGAAATCAAAGCAGGCGGCATGAAGACAAATAGCATTTAATTTAGAATATATTTTAAAAGTAGTGCAGTGTTTGGTATTGTTGAACAAGAAGAAAAAACTAAACCTCAATGATATCCTAATTTTTGTAGTCTACAGATAAAGCTGCAGATCCAATTTGTTTCTGGCTTTTACTGTAAATGGATTATCTATCACAAGATTCTGGGCTTTGGCAAATTAACAGGAGCTTTCAAGTTTTAGCTAACTTAGAATTAGGGTCAAAATGCTGGGAAAAATAATAAATCTCCTTCAATCAAATTGAATTAATTTCCCCCTTCAATTGTCAGTTCTAACTCTGTAGGAGAAATCTAGTCAGGCTTTCTATCACTGAACCAAGTCATTGGGCCATAAATTAATTTTCATACCATTCTCTTCCCTTCTCCCACATCATTGGGAACTCTAGCACCTATTGCCTTTGTCAATGCAAGCAGAGTCTTTACATACACAGTAGGGAAGAAGGGAGTCCACAATTGAGACAGGGGTCTTCTACAGCAGTAGCATCTGTAAGGGCATACCCGTCATTTCCCACACAGTACAGCCAAACATGTCCTGCCTCTGCTGTGCCATTTAACTCCTACAGTTGTCACAGCACATTACATATGAGGATCACAGTAAAATAAAGGCACAGTTCCCAAACTACGGATCAGCACTATGGAGTTATCCTATTGAGTAAGCCTGTTCATGCCTCTTATGCTGAAATATCAAAGGACATGTAAGGACTATCTTCTACTAGGCCTGTGAGTTCTGAACAAATCATTAAATTCCGTCAGGACTGCCAGCCCCCAAGCACATTTTATATTAGACAGTCAGAGCCTTCTATCCTAACACGCTCAAGGTTTCTCCACTTGATTGCACATGGAGTCCATCTTGAACTTAAAGCAGAACTGATAATGTCTATTTGTGATACATCAGAAAATAACAAGACTGCTTCAGTCTGAAGAAACAGGAAAGTATGATAGTCTTCATCTTTTTCTGACAATCTAGACTTTGGTGGCTACACCTAGGTACTACTAGCTAACATACAAGTCAATGGGATTAAGATGTGGAGTTTAATTACATCTTGAGAATGTCCAGATATATGTAGGAGGCACTACATACTGTTATCCAAGCCACAAAACATATTGAAATGTTGAATTCCATTCCCAGGCACATTCTTCTTCCCATAATTATTAAGGAGAAATCTTGACAGAGAGATACAAAATTATAACTAACAGATACACTGCAGAAAATCCTAGTACTCTCTTTATTCCTGCTGAATGTGGAAACTGACAAGGGTGTTTAACCTTACCAGTCATGGTGTTTTTAGTCCCCTTACTCAAAATGAGAATTGGATTTATGACTATGTCTAAGTCTTTCTTAAGGATTGTTAGTAAAAACCAGTAAACTGTGTAGTGATAACTCATTCCAGGGAACACTGAGTAATGTTCACAAGGAAGTGGATATATTGGTAATATGGATAATTATGAGGTTTATTCCTTGTTAAGGAAATATGACTTTTAGAGGAAGACAAATAAACATGGTTTTCCAGAATTTGTTAGAGATGTCCCCAGGCTAAATGTAAAATTTTGCTAAATTACAATTGGATTAGATGTTTCTAAAGGAGCCTGTGTCTTTCCTTGCCATTAATATTCATATCTTTACTTCTATTCCTGGGAATTCTCTTCATTTCTTCCATAAATATCATCTAGCAAGACTTTCCGCAGCACATTTAAGTGAGTTTGTGTATTTTTTTTTTTTGTCTACTCATGTCTATGCATTTCTCTCTCACTCTATCATTGGTGAAACTTATCTGTGAATGTGGAATAGAATGGAGAGGCATAAATAAAGTAGGAACAGTTACAAAAGGATGTAAGCAAAGGAAAATAAAAAAAAATGAAAGGTAGGAAATATTGAAGTTCAGGATTCTGATTTTGTCATGTGATGCCGACTTGTGGCATTTTGCTGATGCAGACTCTCACAATGTTTCGTTTGGAGAGAGAAAAAATAGTACTCAATGGACAGTGACGGGGGGCACTTGCATAGCTAGTCTTGTAAAACTTTTATGTTCTCATGTCTCTGCTGATCCTCACTTCTCTGAGTGAGGCACAGCGGAGAGCTTCTCCTGCTGTCCCCTTTGATGCTTCTCTCTCCTGCTTACTTGTGCTGACATGGTGGTAGCCTGACCGTTTCTGCTGTATTATGCCACTGTTTCTGACTCCTGTTTGATATCCTGACACCACTGAACTGTGAGCTGGACTGCTGTCATCCTAACAGAGATTGCAATTTCCCCGAAGATCTACTTCAAAACAGGTCCATATCCCTTTGTCCTATTTACCATCTTTTCTCCCTGGAGAATCCTTGTTAAAAGTGAGTTTTGAAACATCTCAGCCTACAAATATTATCTTTTAGACTTGCCTTGGCTATTGCACAGTGAACTCAAATAAAAACCTGCATCAAACCTTCATAAAGTCAAGTCACATAAAAACTTCAGAAAGTAACTGGAAGTATATGGAGGACATATTGCGTGTTGAAAGCATATATGCAGTAGATAGAACCAAGCAGAGTGAGTTACATTTCTTGGGTTCTATTCTGCTATTTGTGGGATACTAGTGTCAAGGAAATTACCCCACAGATATGTTAATATAAAAAAAACAAATTAGATGCAGAAGGCTGAAAAAACAAGCAAACAAGTATATAAATGTGAGCTTGAAGGTCAAAGGATTATTTTGATGATGACTACTTGATTTAGTGGGATGAGAGTGAATACACATAATATTTTTGCCTAGCATATATAAAACAAAAGCTTTCATTCATACATGATAAAAATATTTGAAGAGGACGGGACAGTTGTATCTGATTACAATAAATATTATGTCAATCCATCTAAATCACTTTGATTAATACACAGATTCTATTTGTATAATTTGCAGTAGGTAACCTTCTAGAATGAGTGGAAATATATAGATATTCATCTATCATTAATATATATGTACCCATATACTCTGGGTACTATTTAAAATTTTGTAGATGAATTGACAAAATATCTGCCACAGAAAGAAACTTTATTGCCATAGGTATATGAAAATAATATGAGTAAATTTAAAAGGTTATGAATACAGAAGTACAGGGAAATGCCCATTGCAGTATAGATGGCCAAAGGCATAGGAGGCTACAGGAGCCAGAGAGGGGTGCTCTTATGGGGGGGAATAATTAGAGAAATGTTGTAGCTGAAGAATTGGACTCTAGAATTTGGTTTAAATTTTGTGAGTGGGAAAATCAAGAAGAAACAAATATCCCTATGTATCCAAGGATAGTCAGATAAGATGACTCTAAACATGGTACTAGAAAAATAAGGAAGGGATGATGACATGGGTCATGGGAAAAGTGGGAATGTGTCATTTTTGGCACCTAGTGATGGGATGGCTGTTGGAGCTGAGTTATTGAAGCAAGGCTAGAGAAATTCCGTGTTCTATCATATGAACCCTTTATTGTTCTGTTTGTTTGTTTGTTTTATTGTTTTATTTTGTTTTCAAGACAGAGTTTCTCTGTGTTGCTCTGGCTCTTCAGGAACTCACTTCCTAACTCTCTAATAGTTTTCTGCTTTAAACTGTTTCAATCTCTATTATTTTATCATGCTCTACTCTCAAAAACATCTCTAAATACTGTTCTGTAAATATGTCAAACTTAAAAGTTCACTGTCTATGGTTTAAATTTCATATGATTAAGATTACCTTGCATATTTTATTTATATATACAAATTTTAAGCATAAGCCTTAAGTTATTATTTTAAAGCCAAATTTTGTTTTAGATTTTAAAAACAAAGTCTGTAACAAAATTTGGCTCTATAAGGGAATAGGCTGAGCAAGCCAGGGAAAGCAATCCAGTAAGGAACATCTTTCCATGGCCTCTGTGTCAGCTCCTGCTTCCTGACCTGCTTGAGTTCCAGTCCTGACTTCCTCTGGTGATCAACAGCCATGTGGAAATAAGCTGAATAAACTCTTTCCTCCCCAACTTGCTTCTTGGTCATGATGTTTGTGCAGGAATAGAAACCCTGACTAAAACATAGGGTAATGCTGGGGCAGTGACATGGAAGTAGGTGGGTTGGTAAGTCCATTCATAGAAGCAGGTGGGAGGGCAGATAGGATAAGGTGTTTTTATAGGGGAAACTGGGAAGGGGGATAACATTTGAAATGAAAATAGATAAAAAATCCAATAGGTATGTAAATTTAAATTATAAATTTCTAAGACACTGTCTCAGGGTGTCTAAAAGAAATATTTAAAGTTATAAGAAAGGGACTTAAAATATATAAAATATAAAAAATGTGGTTTTGATTTCTTTCACTTATTAAATTACGAGTTCAAAAGCTCAGAATGTTAGCAAATGCAGTTCTGGTAAGCTATTAATCTAATTATGGTAAAATACTTCTAATGTTGCCATAGTCACAAGTTTAAACTTTAAACTTCTTTTGTTTTTTTCTGAATATAGATTAAAGCCAGGTATAAAGTATGTTAATTCTTTTAACCCCAAATCATTTTGTGCTCATCTGGTTTTAGTAAGTCTCAAATCTGTGAATCCACTGCTATTTCTACAGTACAGACTTCTTTATTGACTTCTGTACTGATTAATGATTGGTAATGCTAACATATCTAAAAGTTATACCATTTTTTAAATTAAAATGTTCTTGTAAGTTTTAAAGACTATACTTGAATTCACCTCTAACAGGACTGATGATAAGAACTATTGATTGAGAGTCTGTTTCTTCAGCCTGGATGTTGTGTATTTCCAGGGGTAGAATCTTCCCCCATACCCACCCTCCCTGGATATGGGACTGCCTACCACCAAAACCCAGGATTATAATCCTAAAATTTTCAAATGTACTCCTAAGAAAATAATTTCTCACCAGGTAGTGGTGGTGCACACCTTTAATCCCAGCACTTGGGAGGCAGAGGCAGGCAGATTTCTGAGTTCGAGACCAGCCTGGTCTACAGGGTGAGTTCCAGAACAGCCAGGGCTACACTGAGAAACCCTGTCTCAAAAAAAAAAAAAAAAAAAAAAAAAAAAAAAAAAAAAAAAAAAAAAACAAAAAAACAAATTCTCCTAAACTCTCTTATGTTAACTTTGTCTCTAATATACATATCTGTTCCAGCAACCCACTAGCTCCGGAGGGTTGCTAAACCTTTCATCACAGGCAGCATCAAAATTCCTAGCCCCAGGTAGTTCAGACCTGCAGAAACTGCTTGCATTTTGCTAAACCTAGATTGTAGTGAGAATCATGTTTTCTGTTAAAACCAATTATGTTATGTGAATGGGTGTTTGTTTTAATCACAGTATAGAATATGGGGCTGATGCAGATTGTCCATAGCAGTAGAATATTTCGTCATATGTGCTCTGGGAGAAGTATAATTTTTGCTTGTGGGGCAGTAAGCAGTTCTGACAGGTGGAGTCCAGTAGAGCAGAGCCACCTCGGAACTCCGGAGACCCAATGAGCATCTGCTCATGAGGGATGGTAGGCGTTCGGTGATTGCTCCTGAGATCAATGGCTCGGATTTCAGCCCATACCCCTCATAGCTGCCCCTGCAGCAGATGTGTGCTCTATCAGGCAGACACTGCTTCAAACTCCCAGCATTCTAGCTGGACCTTACACACAGTCATCTGACCACAAGCCAGGCATGCCACGCCCCATACAATAAAAGGGGTGGTTTGCCCCTCCTCACTCTCTTATTCTCTTATTCTCCTACTCCTCTCTTACCCTTACCCTTCCTCTCTAGCTCTTACCCTCTTGCTCTCTCTCTCTCCTCTCTGCTCTTTGTTCTCTTCTCTCACTTTCTCCCTCTTCTTCACTTTTCTCTCTATCTCTCCTTCCTCTCCTTTCTTTCTCTCTACTCGATCAGCATATTTCCCCTTCCTACAATAAAATAACTCATTCATACATTGCTTCCTTTTTAATTAAGGCACTGTGCATCAAACAGGCCAGCCCTTGGAGGAGGAGAGAGAGACCCAGGCCTCAGCAGCAGGCTCCCTGCCACCTGGAGACAGAGAGCCTCAGCCAGGCAGGTGGGCCGCAGCTGCCTGCAGCCCAGGCCTCCTGTTTTTTAGGACAATATTTGCTAGCTGCAGATAATTTAATTCTTAGAACACTCAAAAGAGTATAAATGTGAGAGCCCTCAGATGTCTTGCTGGCTTATTATGCTGCTGTGTTTGTTAATACTGGTTTATTGTACTGCTTGTTACCCTGACAACAAATGTGGGAATTACCTCAAGAAATTACATCCCTGCTGAACAGAAAGTACAATATAGTGGGTCCACGAGCCATTTCTGCTATTATTTCCTTTCACTCCTAACTAGTGATGGGTTGTTATGGTGGATGAGGTTCAGAAGGGCGGTAGAGATAAGAACACAATGAAACAGACTCAAAAAAAAAAAAAACCTGCCTACATCAGATGATCCTCAGGAGCCTAAACAGAGAATGAAACAGCTGTTTCCCAGCAATTTAGAGATACCAAAGTCAGACAGAATTAATCTAAAGTACATTGGTCCCTTGTAACTGATTCACCAGCCATCCCTTACAATTTTTTCATCTTTTTGTCATAAGCAATGGGGAGGGTTAGAAGGGCCCCACATTCCAGAAACAACTCAAGTTCAGCACTGAGAGCCAGCAGACACATCATAACCAGTAACAAAGTGCAACACATTTCTACTGTCACCATGAGTAGCATAACCTTCTAAAGCCCATGCATCACACCCTGATTTCTTTTTCTCCATTCATTGTTCAACTGTCCCAACTCCCTAATACATTTCTTGTGCAATATGCATTAAGTGGTATGGTCTTTGCCACATTCCACAGCCCTGATATGCCTAGGTATTTTCTGATGCAAAACACTAAAATATTATAAGAGACTAAATAGTAGTAGTATATTAGAGCAATTAAAAATACCTGGGAGACATAGCAGATATTACATTTTACCAATCAAAGCACAGATTTCTTCCCTGTAGTCTCTGACTTCCCTTGTCACTAATATTTGCCTAAGTGCCTATTAATACATAATTTTATGCCTACAGAAAAGCATATGTAAGATAATACAACTATAATTCTATGTATAACCTCTTATGGCATTATTGCATTAAGTGACACATTTTGACTGATTTTTTCCTGTGAAAAATGCAAGCTGTACAAATGAGTAGAAATCAGGAACTTAATTCTCTGAAGCCTTCTCAGGGGTAGTTATCAAGACTAGGAACTAGCTCTCATGAAGAATATACTAAAGCACACACACACACACACACACACACACACACACACACACACATAGAGGGAGAGAGAGAGAGAAAGAGAGAGAGAGACAGAGACAGAGAGACAGAGAGAGACAGAGAGAGTGGAATGGGCAGAGCAATGAGGAAAATTCCAGAACCATATTGCAATAATGAACAATAGGATTGCAGAGATGACAAACTTGGTAAACTGTTTTGAAATTCTATGGTCATCTGTCATGAGCTAGTGTAAAAAAAGTAAAAACTCAATATCAAACATAAGCCCTGTATATTAGAATATGGGAGGACCATATCTGTGACCATTAATTGTTCTTTTAGCATGTCAATATCAAGATTAAAACAACAAATATGGGACATTAACTTATTAGTTGTATGAATTCCAGATTAATTTTCCTTGAGATTTCCACTTTAGTTCCCTAGAGCACTTTAGATTGACATTCCTTCATTTACCCAGTAATGACTGAACTGATCAATCTGGCTCCTACCACCCTGTGGTTCCTCAAATTGATTTTGGGTATGGTATATTCAAGGTAGGATATTCAAGGTAGGCTGAGTAAGCGAGCTTGTAAATACCTTTATTAAGATATTCTCAAGATTTTCAGCTCTGTCTGTTTTGGGGCAATATGATATTGAGAGTAACAGGGTGAAAGGTAGGCATCTAGAGCAGAATCTAAATTAGAAATGATGGGAAGCTACAAAGGCAAAATTGTACCACAGTGTTGGATTAACAGAATATTCTGGTGGGAGTAGGATTAAGAATTTATATCAGAAAGAAGTTCTTCCAAGGCTAAGAGTGGAGGAAGTAGGCCTCAAGAAGTTAATTGAAAACAAAAGAAAATGCTTAATTTATTCATGATATCTGTGCCCAAGAAAGGGGTTGTGCAACTAGGTATTACAAGGATGTAATGAGCTAACCATTGGCTCCAGACCTCTGCTTTGCCTGCTTGCCTCCTGGGACTGAGCAACTGCTAGATCCTTGGACTTCCATTCACAGCTGCTACCGACCATTGTTGGGAGTTGGACTACAGACTCACAAGTTATCTTCCATCTAGAACCTCCATTGCATAAACATAAGCATCACAGGCTATATCCTAGAGAATAGAGCTGTCTTCTCCAACAAAGACAAAACACATGTGGAATCAAGAAAAACAACACCACCAACACAAAAAGGATAACTTGATTTTGAGGAGGCAATCTAAGGAGACTGATCAGTCTCTGCAAGATGACAACTGAGCTTTTATTTAAAACTAACAAGATTATCCTGGGTCATCCATGTTGACAAAAGTCAGAAACATTTAAATATCTAACTTTCCCAAAAAGTCATGTTAAACTTCTTTTACTAAAAAAATTTACCTCGAGTCAGAGACACCAAGAACATCTAACATCAAAGATCAAGAGATGGCAAAAGGCAAGCGCAAGAATCCTACCAACAGAAACCAAGACTGCTTGGCTTCATCAGAACCTAGTACTCCCACTGTGGCAAGTCCTGGATATCCCAAAACACCGGAAAAGCAAGATTTGAATCTAAAATCATATCTCATAATGCTGATAGAGAAACTTAAGAAGGACATGAATAACTCCTTTAAAGAAATACAGGAGAACACAGATAAAGAGGTACAAGCCCTTAAAGAGGAAACAAAAAAATACCATAAAGAATTACAGGAGATCACAAGTAAACAAGTAGAAGCACTTAAAGAACAAACTCAAAAATCCCTTAAGAAATTGCAGGAAAACACAAACAAACAGGTGAAGGAATTGAGTAAAACCACCCAGGACCTAAAAATGGAAGTAGAAACAATAAAGAAATCACGAAAAGAGACAACTCATGAGTTAGAAATCTTAGAAAAGAAGTCAGGAAACATAGATGCAAGTATCACCAACAGAATACAAGAGATAGACGAGAGAATCTCAGGGGCAGAAGATAACATAGACATCATTGACAGAACACTCAAAGAAAATGCAAAATGCAAAAAGACCCTAACCCAAAACATCCAGGAATTCCAGGACACAATGAGAAGACCAAACCTAAGGATAATAGTTATAGAAGAGAGTGAAGACCTCCAATTTAAAGGGCCAGTAAATATCTTCAACAAAATTATAGAAGAAAACTTCCCTAACCTAAAGAAAGAGATGCCTATGAACATACAAGAAGCCTATAGAACTCCAAATAGACTGGACCAGAAAAGAAATTTCTCCCGCCACATAATAGTCAAAACATCAAATGCACAAAACAAAGAAAGAATACTAAAAGCAGTAAGGGAAAAAGGTCAAGTAACATACAAAGGCAGGCCTATCAGAATTACACCAGACTTCTCACCAGAGACTATGAAAGCTAGAAGATCCTGGACAGATATCATACAGACCCTACAACAAATGCCAGCCCAGGGTACTGTACTCAGCAAAACTCTCAATTACCATAGATGGAGAAAACAAGATATTCCATACAAAACAAAATTTACACAATATCTTTCCACAAATTCAGCCCTCCAAAGGATATTAGATGGAAAACATCAACATAAGGAGCAAAACTACACCCCAGAAGAAGCAAGAAGGTAATCTTTCAACAAATCCACACAAACCTAATCCCACCTCTTACAACAAAAATAACAGGAATGTGACAATTACTTTTTCCTTATAATCTTAATATAAAAATTAATATTACCAACATATCCTAGTCAATTGAAATCCAATATATGAGGAATTAGAAATTTGTTGATTGTCATTCCATGGTCTCTCTAATTTGGTAATTGGAGAAATAGGTTAAACATTGTACAATCTATATACACTTTCTGCTTGTTTGTTTGTGACAGTGTCTTGCTGTGTACAACATAACGGTCTTGAAATCTTGCTTCTCCTATCTCAGTCTCTCTATTAGTAGTATTGTTTATTTCATGTCTTTACACTATACTATGGCTTTCAGAATAGCTTATATATTTCAAGAGTATTTATATACCCAAAAGAGAAATAGACAATTAAATTGGGAAGGGGCTTGTAAGAGAACAACAAAGAGTGAGACTGAATGCTCTGCCTGATGTTTGTAACTCTTGTATCAAGTTTGAAGAAGAGGACTTTATAAGTAACTCTTTCTTTGAGATGAATGCTTTTCCAAATTATCACAGCTAATGAACCAAATTCTTATCCTCTCCCAATGTCTGTGCCACCCTCCAAGCAGAACCATTGTTCATTGAAACAGTTGGTGAATGACTTTATGGATAGACCATCTTAATACACACACCATTTCTTAAATGAATGTAACCTGTTCTCTGTGGTCTGAGAAAAAATTCACTCACTCAATTCAAATAGCTTTGACTATAGCAGGAAGTCTGAATCCAAAAATAGAGTCTACAATTCATTCCTTGGTGCAGCAGAACTATCAACTCTCAGCTTAGCTACTATGGAGGTAAAATCCTTTGGTGATATGA
>JADRCD010182199.1:0-17966 GCA_019843815.1 Montemys delectorum
CTCCCATCTTCTGTTTTTAACTCCTTCCTGTGTTTTCAGACCTATTTACTGTGTATTAGGCCTTAACTATGCAATGAAGCTTTAGAAACACAACTGTATTTTGGCCACTAATGAAAAATAAGCACTTGCAGGTACAAACTCCTATGTCAATACAAGTTCATGGTCCCTTTCTCATCATATTCATCTGCATTTTCATGATAGGAATGAGCATCTCCAGAGACATCATTTTAACATTGCATGTGCTCTACGACCTTGAATGACCTTGGGGTGTCCATGTACATATCCCAACATCCATTTACTTTGTCCTTTTTAAACAGCCTTCAGAACAGCTTGATTGGTGTTGGGGCCTAAGAGCCCTTGGTATCTCAGCCTCTGTCTTGTCCATGGACCATCATCTATTAACTAACATTCTTTTGTTACTTCCACCATCTTGCTTCTGTTTCCGTAATTGACTCGGGACATCTTACTGATAGGGGGCTTTCCGGACATTTTACAATGGGACATTTCATTTATGATAATGTGTAACCAGGCGGTAATACCGGTTTGGCCCGTGCACCTGGACAAATACCTTTGTAGTTTGTAGCTTTATAAGCTCTTTGTTTCCCTAGAGTAAATGAGACTTGAACAGATTTCTTTTGTCTTGTCTTCTTCCTTCGAGTCTCCTGATCCCAATTTGTTGTTGTTGCTCCCTTCTCCAAGACCTTGTTGTTTAAGTCCCGCAGGTCAGGGCAGATTGGAAGTGTACAGCTTAAGTCAGCATGCTCAAGAATGTGTCGATTGAAATGTGAGCACATAAGGAGTCTCAGAATATTATACTTTACTTCCTTTATCCAAGGAGGGCAATACTTTGAAAGTAACTTCTATTTGCATCCTGCCTATACTGATAATGCATTTTTCTACTTTCCTGTAATTTTGATTTGCTTGCTTATTACTTGCATATGTATGCTTGAGTCCATGGCTGGTCAGGAAATAGAGAGACTGGAGATTGATCACAGGAATCAGTTTGGGTTTTGTCAGTATTGTGATGGACAGAACAGCTTGCAGAGTACCCTCAGTCTTACTGTATCTTTTGAGATGGTTTCTCAAAGTATTCTCTCTGGAGATGATTAGAAATCTTGTTAGTAAAGGTTTTTTTTTTTTTAATATTTATTTATTTATTTATTTACACTCCAGATTTCATTGCCCCCACCCAGGCCACCTTCCAACTGTTCCACATCCCATACCTCTTCCCGACTCTGTCTCCACCAGGATGTATCCACCCCCCATTCCCCACCCAATGAGACCTCTAAAGTCTATGGGGCCTCCAGTCTCTTGAGGGTTAGGTATATCTTCTCTGACTGAATCCAGACCCAGCAGTCCTCTGCTGTATATGTGTTGGGGGCCTCATATCAGCTGGTGTATGCTGCCTGCCTGGTTGGTGCTCTAGTGTTTGAGAGATCTTGGTTAATTGAGGGGTCCAGGTTAATTGGCACTGCTGGTCCTCCTACAAGGTCACACTCCTCCTCAGCTTCTTCCAGCCTTTCCCTAATTCAACCCTGGGGGTCAGCAGCTTCTGTCCATTGGTTGGGTGCAAATATCTGTATCTAACTCTTTCAGCTGCTTGTTGGGTCTTCTGAAGGGTAGTCATGATAGGACCCTTTAGTTTAGAGAGTTCAACTTTATTTCCTAAAGGGTTAAGGTTGAGCTAAAAATATTCTTGTCTTTAATAACATTACTTTTTCAATGGTACACTATTGAACAGAATTGCAGGATCATATACTTCTGCCTAATATCATATCATCTTATAAAATATACAACTCAAAAACTACTTGTCAAATTATTAAGGAAGATAAATGAGAGACACTTTTTTAGAAAATTTTACTAGTTAGCCCCTAGATTATAATTTGGGTAATAATAAATTTATTGCATAACTTATGGTTTAAGATTTTCTGTATCCTTCTAGCCAGTGAATGTAAGAATAAAATTCTACCAAACTAGCAAACCCTAACCTTGTGCTGTGGTTGTGTTAACTTGCTTATTCTTGCTAACATTGCATAAGTTTCCCCCCTCATTATCAGCTCTCTCACTACTGAAGTCAAGATGTGGCAGCATCTACTTTAGATGTGTATGATTAAATGATGAATGTGGGCGTGTTGTTACAGTTGCTAATAAGTAATGCTGTCACAGTCCTGTTCATATGATAAAATTCTCTTTAATTTTGTTTTTTTGAAACTAAGAAAGTATAAGTCTTAAAAATGTAAATCCTGTGTTTTTAAATAGGCACCTATATTAGTAGATCTACCAGTAAGATGTGTCTTCTTAATATTATTTTATTACTCTTGTTTCCCTCAAAGTGATATAAAGCTTGCCTCAAATACCATTTTTATAAGATTCCTTTATGCAGAGTTAGCAAGAAGTGGCAGTATAGTTAAAACAGAGGTTGCCAGGAAATAAACGAATCTGTTTGCAGACTCTTTTTGGAACACTGCAGCGTGAACTGAGGAAAGGAAAGTTCCCATTTGGGGAGAGGCACTTAAAGGGAATGGCAAGTGTCAGGATTTCTCATCTGCAACATTACCCTGCCTTATATGTTCAGAGCATGCTGTCTCCACAACTACTCACACAAATAATTTAACTCTAAAATAAGTGATTTTTCTCTACCTCCTCAGTACTTTCCCTGTACAGGAACAAGATCTCACACACAAAGGCTCTCTCTCTCTCTCTCTCTCTCTCTCTCTCTCTCTCTCTCTCTCTCACACACACACACACACACACACACACACACACACACACACACACACCACACACACAAACCACGCATTCCCTACAGATAATTTCTCTGAAAAGCCCTTACTGACGCAATTATGTAACTTTTACCAGATTGTTCACAGTTTGGCCATAAGAACCTAGTAATAGTTTTAAAATGATTTGTGAACCTTCATCATGCCAACTGCCATTAAAAGAAAAGCTATAGTTTTGGTAGCATGGGGCTGAAAATTATATTAAATACGAGTGTCTGTCAATAAATAAATCCAAGAACAAGTTTTAAATGTTTCTAAATCGAAGAGCTGTTACATCCTACCTCAAACAAACTGTTCAAGGCACTGAAGGCAACGCGACAAACAATGGCCATGGTGATAATCACACCAAGGACTTGAGAGAAAAACTCATCTGAAGCTGCTTTTCACAGACTTTGCACTAGCTACACAGCAGCAGCCCTTCTATATTCCACATGCAAGAACACAGATGCACAGAGCCTCAGATCTCTAGAATCCAGAACTACCTGAAGCTCCCAGTACATTCACAGATTTGCATTCTGTTCGCAGAGACAAATGCATATTCAAGGAACATAAAAGAAACTCATCCCATTTTCATATGGCTTTGGGAAACGCCAATCCTCTTAGCAGTCTTAATACTTAACTAACATAAAATAATTAACTCCCTAAGGACAATAAAAGAGATAGAGGATGAGTAAAGGATTATGAAATCAGAATATCAAATCATGACCAGAATTAATACATGCTTGCTACGAAAATTTGATAACCAGAGTGCTAGGATTATTAGTGCAGATCATAGAAATGGGTTCAGTACAAAGGTTATCATGGACCCTGAACAAGAGTGGTGTGTAAATTAATGAGGCATCATATAGCTTAAAACATTGTATATATGTATGCATATATGTACATATGTGTATATGTGCATATGTATATATATTATATGTGTTGTGTGTGTCTATATGTGCATGTGTGCAGGTGAGTGGGTGTGATGAAATAGAAAGGGGGACCATGAGAAGGTAGAGAAAAGGTAACAAAATGCACAAATAACATAGGGCAGAAAGAAAGACAATTTGGGGGTGGCAGAAGGAAACTAATAAATGGGGGCAAAAGGAGAGGCACAATGGGTGAGGGGTGAATATGTAAAGAGTGTAATGATATACATGTGTGAAAACAGCACAATGAATCCCATTACTTTACTTGTAGAGAAATAATAAATAATATATATAAATAAATATATAAATATTTGTATGAGTAAATAAAAATACCTGTTTAAAATAAAAAACTATTTCAGAACTCAAAGACCTTCTGAGAAGTATGGATAAACATAATTTCCAATGTTTTTGTTTGCTTGTTTGTTTGTTTTAACACAATTGTCTCTTGAAAATATCTTCATTAGATCCAGTGATAAGAACTTTAACTTTATGGCCTTTCTGTCTTTTTAAATAACTAAGGAATAATACTTTCAAAATTATTTGTGATGAGTGAAATAACTGCTAATGTTCATTCCTGGTTGTCCATTACATTGTTATATAATTTTTGCAAATAACTAGCCAAAGTCACAACAGTGACAAGTAAAATTCATGAAGTTAAAAGCTATATGAATTAACTAGTAGGAACAAAGCCACAACTTAAATGTGATTTCTTAAGTTAAATTTTATATATGTCTGAGTACTTCTCTCCAACTCTCTTGTATCTCTCCCTCTTCCCTACTCTTCCACCCTCTGTGTGTGTGGGGGGGATGGGTGGGAATATATGTGTGCATATAGAGATACAAACATATATAAACATATATAAAAGACTTCCATTATAACAAAATCTCTGGGTGTATATGTATAGAGAAATATAAACATATATAAAAGGCTATTCCATTGTAACAAAATCAATATAACAGAGTTAGGGTTTGAGACCTTTTTCCATTCATGGAATCAAGAGTTTAAGTTGACTATATAAATAAGTGCATAAATAACGTCATCAAATCTGCTTATCGGCTGATTTTCATTGGCTAGCACTTAACTAGTTTCTATCATGCTGCACTGAAAGGAGAAAAAAAGAAAGACTGTGCTCTCTCAGTATGTTCTTCTAGCAAACACAACAGTCTCTCTTTACAGTGCAGTAACTGTTAGTGGTTAAAATTCAGATAGTGTCAGTGTATTGCAGATACTCCATCCTCAAGGATAAGCGACCATCTCTTAAAAAAAAAATCAGTAGAAAATAAGCTGGGCAGTGGAAGAGTGAAGCAGTGACTCTGGGACATGACAGTACACCTGAACTCATGTTCACAGTAACTAAGGATGTACTCTAAAACAGAGTGTGTAGGCTTCCTAAGTCTACACCCTTCTCCAAGGAGCTATTGACAAACAATGCCTGTGGAGAAAAAGGAGTTTTCTCTAAGAGTATAGCTCCTGGTAGGATCCAGTGGATGCCACATTCCCACATATATAGAGGTAGACATATATTGTTGGCACAGACAAAAGCCAATGTGTTATAAAAACAGAAAAAAAAATAGAGAAGAGGTTATGCAAATATAAGGCTAAGTAGGTGGGGTGGATCTTGGAGGAGTTAAGAGAAAGTGTTTTGAATAAATATGATTAAAATATATTGTATAAATTCTCAAATAAGATAAAAATATTTTAATAGAAGTAAAGTTTGGCTTCTGAGTTTGACTTAGTGATAGAACCTAGTATTTCTGAAGACCTTGATTCATTTTTCAAGAACACACACCTATGAATAAAATTAATTGCTAGAATCATGATTGGTAAGGGGGGAAAGTGACAACAGACTCAAGGGTTTTTGAGATCCAGAATAGTGTAGCATTATATATACACAAAAAATGTTATTTATGATGGCAAGGGTTCTAAGTGAAGGTCATTTCTTCCATTTCAAAGACTTGGTACAGAAAAATCCTCTGGTTTTATGGTAAAACTCATTTCCTATATACAATGACAAAGAAACTGAGAACAGATTCAAGGAGATAATGTCACAGTAGCCTCAGTAAAATAAAATACCTTGGGATAACTTTAACTAAACTGGTAAAGACTCATATAATAAAAGTATTAAGACATCACATAAAGTAGAAGAGACACCAGCTGATGGAAAGATTTCCCATATTCATAAATTGTTAGGATTATTATAGTAAAAATTATCATCCTACCAAAAGCAATTTAATCTGCAGATTCAATGCAATATACATCAAAATTCCAACACAATTCTTCACAGAAATTGAAAATATAATCTTAAACTTCATATGGGAACATACACACACACACACATACACACACACACAGAGAGAGAGAGAGAGAGAGAGAGAGAGAGAGAGAGAGAGAGAGAGATCTGTACAGCTAAAACAATCCTGAATAACAAAAATTTATAATAAAAGAATTACTGGAGGTATCACCATCTCCAATTTCAAGTTGTACTACAGTAATATAGAAATAAAAATGGTATAGATAGAATTAAAGCCCTAGACAGAAATTGACAAGCCTATAGATACCTGATTTTTGACAAAGAAACAAATAAATATACTGGCCAGTAAATAAATAAATAAATAAATAAATAACATCTGCAACAAATGGCGCTGTCCAAACTGAATACCAGCATGTAGAAAAATTGATCCATATTTACCACACTGCACAAAACTCAACAACAAATGAATCAAGGTTCTCAACCTAAAACCACATATTCTAAGTTTAATACAAAATAAACTGGGGAACTCACTTGAACTCATTGGCAGCATCGAAAATGGCTTTCTGAACAAGGCCCAATAGGCACAAGCTCTAAGACTGACAGAGCTTGTAGGAGTGGGCAACTTGTGGGAGTAGTATAACTTGAGGCCCAAGCCAGGAGAGGGAGCCCATTCCCAACACCACCTGGATGGCCAGGAACCAGATACTGAATGGCCCATAGATGACATGATTGACAAAAAGAAGTCAATAAAATAATCCCTAATCGTATTCTGCTACACTCTTAGATGGATGCGTTGGTCAGATGTCATCAGAGAGGCTTCATCCAGCAACTGATGGAAACAGATATAGAAACCTACCCCCAAACTTGATACTCAAGGATTCCTGCAGAAGAGAGAGGGATAGGAAGGATATTAGGAGCCAGAGAAGTCAGAACACCAGGAAAACCTGGCTCACAGAATCAACTAAGCAGTGTCCATAAGAGCTCACAGAGACTGAAGCAGAAATCATGGAGCGTGTGGGTTTGTGCTAGGTCCTCTGCATATATACTGTGCTTGTTTCCCTTGGAGTTTTTGTTGGGCTCCTAATAATAGCTGTGGTGGTCTGTCTCTCTGCCTCTTTCACCTACTCCTGTGAACCTTTTCCTCCTACTGACTTACTTAGTCCAGCTTTGATATGACCGTTTATGCCTATTCTTGGTGTATTTTGTTATGGCATATTTGATTAACATCAGTGGGAAGCCTTCTCTTTTTTGAAGGGAAATGGAGGACTAGTGGATCTGGGGGAAGGGAACATGAGGGGGCAATAGGAGGAGTGGAGAGAGGAGAGCCTTCAGAGAGGATCTAGTGTATCAGAAAAGAATAAAGAAAAAAATCTATACTCGGGTTAGAGTTCATATGAGATTTGTGTCTACATATCATATTGCATTAAATAGTTGAAGATTTCATTTTATCTTTTGTAATTTTGTGCATGTTTATTTCTGCATGCTTGTATGGGCAATTCCCTTCGATAAAATAAGAGGCCATTGGATCCTCTGGGGTTAAATTTACAGGCAGTTGTACACTACTTATCGTGGATGGAGAATAGCATGCTAGTGCTCTGGAAGATCAGCAAGTGCCCTTAACCACTGAGTGATCTCTCCAGGAATGTTATGCAAAAACATAATGCATGTTAAAATTTAATGAAAGTGTATAGTATAAATTATGGTGTAAGAAAGTTAATAAAATGAACAGGTGTCAAAAATTAGCAATAAATGGTACCTCATGAAGCTACAACAATTCTGAACTGAAAAAAAAATATCATTTGGGGAAAGGAAAAGTCTACAGAATGTTTTTTTTTTTTTAACCAATCATACAACTGACTTAGAGTTAATATCTAGAATATACAAAGTATTGAAAAAAACTAAGCATAAAGAAAACAAACTTTAACATAGTGCATTAAACAAAATAGGAAGTTCTTATAAGATGAAATACAAATGACTTAGAAATGTAAAAGAAATATGTAGCATCATTAATCATTGGGGAATGCAAATGAAAACAACATTGGGATGTGAGATTTCTTCTTTTTCTCTTAAAATGATAGATATTTTAGTGGAGAAATCAGGGTCAATGAGTATAATGATAACAAGCTTTAATATTGACAAACTGTTATGTGGCAACACATTCCCTTTCTCTTTCTGTGGTGTCTACATTTTTACTTGTGTATGTGCTTGTGTGTGTTTGCAAAAATGTATAGTTGGGTATATGTTTGTGTGTGCATAGTATGCAGACATGTATGTGCAGATTCCAGAATAGGATACCAGACATTTTCCTCTATCACAATCAACTTTACTTTTTGAGTTATAGTCTCTCACTAAACCCAAACTAACTGACAAGAGAGTTCCCAGGATCCACCTGTCTTCATTCCACTTTGTAAAACTGAAATTATAGGTCCCATAGCATACCAAGCTTATATGTGGGATCTTGAGGTTCAAATCTAGTTCCTCTGACTTGCTGGCCAACTGCTATACCTACTGAGCCATCTAGGCAACCCAAAGTCTCATTTAAATAATGAATCTTAACTTCTTTAAATATGGTATTAATATGGTGATATTTAAAATCCTATCTACAGCATAGCTGCATTGCTTCTTGGGGGTTTACTCAGGAAAACCACATGGCCCCATTAACTACCACTTGAGGGCCACCTTTTATGGGAAGTGCCTATAGTTAATCATATCTATTTCTGTTACCTCCTTAGTTCAACTTGTTCAACAAAAGGAAGTGAGGGCACCTCAGTCTCCCAACAGCTAGCATGAGCTCACTTGCATTCTTACAGGGAATCCAGGACTTTGCTGGAGCTGAAATTCTTCCCCTGTTGTTTCTTCATTCTTTTTGCAATCCTCAGTCAGGATTCTAATCACTAGAACTCAAATGTTGCAAATCAGGAGCCGCTGGGTAGCTCCAAACTGAAGTCAACTTATACAGGTGCAGTGATTTGCTATTAGCCAATAAGTTTGTCCATGGCACTTGACGATTTATACTAAAGCAGATAATTGACACCCTTAGTTGTCCTCTAAGGTTCAAAGACAAAATAATCCAAAACCACTGAAAGATACAATTTTCCTAATTAATGTTAAGTGATAGTGTGAAAGTCAACTCTGAGATGAATTATTCAGAACTAAAATATGCACACAGAGGTAGTGACAGCACTTAAGGAGAGAGGTTTGTGCACTTACGCTTTGTTCTAGGCCAGTACAACAAATTTCCTTTTTATAAGACACTATTGATGCTTCTTTTCATTTGTGTTAATTACTATCCATCTGTTCAACACCCACAAGATTTCCTTGTCTCAAAAGAAAACTTTGATTTGCATAAGAACAATCAGACCAGACGGTCAGTCTGTATCACCTGTAATAAAACTAAGCAAATTGGAAAAAAAAAAAATCTTGAGAAAAAAGTGTCCCTTCATCCAATATATTTCAATAACTTCCGAAAACAAGTCACCATAAGTATTGGTCATTCACGACAAGGAAAGACTAGAAAAAAAGATACGGCTTGAGCCAGTGTTTCATATCTCAGGCTGACCTTGAATTCCAAGGATGACCTTGACTTTAACCTTGAACCTCTGTTGTTCTGTCTCCACCTCCCACAAGATGGAACCGAGAGACAAGAGACTGCCATGTGTAAGCAGTTCTGGAGATAGAACATGGGCTCCCTGCATGCTAATCAAGAATTCTGCCCTCTGAACTACACTCCGAACGAGATGATAAATCTCCTGTGTAAGGAATTCAGCTTTGCTACAGCAGTAAATTCTACCACAGGTGCAGATTCAGTTTCTAGATGGAAGTCGCAGAGAACACTGAGAAAGCTCATAATTTTTAGTAGTGACAGCACTGAATTGAAAAGACACATAAAAAATTGCCAAATTAAAAAAAATTTCCTAAGTGTTCACTTTTCCATGATTAAACATGTGCTTATGTGTTAAAAACACAGGTATTATTAGAAATTAATATTGAGATGTGGCCTTTTCTCCAGTAGAAATTTTATTATATCTAATAAAGTCTTATTAGATTAATTTAGCAAGTATTAAATTCAAAAAGAATTGTTTTTATAACTTTAATTTTTCTATGTATTTATAATATATTCTTAAATAAAATGGAAGATTATTTGTGCAACTAACCTTTTTCAAGGTCTGTTATATGAAATCACAATCAAATTGCATTTCATTTGCTCTCTTTGTATCATTTTTAAATTATACCATGTTGACTATGAATGCTTTGTAGAACTTGCTAACAACAACAACAAAAAAAATAAAAGCATTTTAGGGTTGGGTCATATTAACAGCTATAGCTTGCCTAGTGCTTCCTCTTGTATGGGGGGAGAAGCTATGCAGCAAAAAGACAGTTACCTCTCATCTATCATCAAATGCAAACTGTTACACTTGATGAAAAAGCACCCACAAAGTTACCCGATTTCTCCTCTATCCTCAGGGACAATGCACATTAATATATGTCTTATTAGTCACTCTAAATTATATTTTGTAAGATTTAGAATTAAGAAATCAAATTTAGAGCAACACAGCATTTAAGGGACAGTTGCTGTTAGAACTACCATATCCTCTTACTATGTCTGCCCCTTTTATATCCAACCTGCCTTTCTTTCTTGAACTGTATATAACGTTCTTGATACCACTTACCTTAACTAATAATTTATTCTTCCAATTTACAGACAGAAAACAACAAAAAACTTTTTATAAAATCAAGTTCTTGATATTTAATTTTTTTTTCTTTCTTTTCTCTAGATCCAGTGTGCTCCCAGTGAAGTAACACTCTGAGAATGGCTTGAAAGCTCCCTCAGGCCGGGCTCCCATCAGCTTCTTCACACCAGCCAAACCTTTAGAGCCCCACACTTACCAAGCTTTACTCCTCTGACTTCTCTCCTCTACAAAACAGTTGCTCATACACTCTGGGTCCCTAGAATGCACTTGCCTCTTGCTTTGCTAATTCAATCCTACTCAGCCTTCAATTTTAAACTCCAAATGCAGAAAAATTTTCATCTGTGAGTCTCTTGTGGCCTATCTATCTCTTTGGTGATAATGGACTCTCTTTTATGTGTGCTTATACATTTACTCTCTTTTATGTGCACCTATACATATACAACCAAAGGTATGTGTATTCATGTATACAGCCATAATATCATAAAATACATCTGTATATACATGTTACATATATAGAATGCATCTCTACATCTATCAATCACCATATCTATTTATCATTTATCTTCTATGAATCTAACTATTTATTCATTAGCTTATTTCTGGAATATCACAAGCTCCTATAAATATGTTATATCAACTATCTATAAGAATTCCAACTAATCCATGAAGGGGATAGAAAGTTATGTTAAAACAAAAACCAAAAAGCCAAAAACAAATAAAAACACCACCACCACCACCACCAATCACCACCACCACCACCAACAATAAAACCTTTCAAGAACACAGAATCAGCATCCTGGTTATAAAATCTTACAAAATAAAACTCCAGAGTACAAAGTCACCTTCCTTGCTATTTACTTGCACAGTAGTTTTGCTATGGTCTTTCTTATAGTAAACAGAATTAATTTCAATGTTCTGGAAAACAGTAATGGACAATTTTAATATCATTAAACACAGGTGTGCTATGTGCTCCTTAACATTACTACGCCCATCCTCTAATATTTGTTCAATTAAAATACTCTTTTCCTGGCTTAAGATATAAACTCTCATTAATTTTATAGTTCATGTTGCTAGTGCATGTTAACTGAAGACTAATGTCACAGATTCTTAAAATTTGATTTTTAGTATCACAGTCAAATCCCACTAATGCAAACAAATTAAGCATCAGCTTTTTTACCCGTTAAGACACACTTGTGCACAGAGGAAAGTACACCACAGTGCTTCCTGTGCTATTATGATATAAAAAGGGCTTGTTTCCTTTGTTTTCCTTGAAACTCATTAAAACTAACTAAACAAATTCCATAAATAAACTCCACATTGACAATGAAGTCATTTATAACAATAAACAGGAGTAAGTTTCTCCCACACATTGTAGTTAGTTCATTGGGCTCTTTCTAGAACTCTCCTCAGTTCTCCAGAATTTACATGTAACCCAGCCTTACACAGATTGAAGGTTGAATAATTTCCTGAAGATGTGGGAAAACAAAAAATAAAATGTCTAGTAAATTCACAGTGATTTTAATATTATGAATATTCCAACAAATTAACATTAAAATTAAAATTGGCTATAATTATACAGAATGTATCTTCCAAATTAGAAATCCAGTTATGAAGGAAATTAGAAAATCTATAAGTGTAAATTTGTAAAAATTTAATGTTCCTCAAAAACCTGTTATTGATGGTTTGGTCCCAGCACAGGACATCACTGAAAGATGGTACGTCTGTAAGAGGTGGAACCCAGCAGAGGAAGTTAGACTACTGGAATCATGTCTTCAAAAGTCATAGTGAGGTGCCAGCCCCTCCTATCTCTCTTGTGGAGCCTGCCTTAAGGCAAATGCCCACCTCAATGAGCACAGTAACACCTGCTTGTAACAGCACAGTAACAGTATGTGTGAATTTATTTTTCTTTTAAAGTGTAGGTTCATGTAATCCTCCTGTTTCAGTGTCCCAAGTACTTGAGACTAAAAGTTTGCATCACAATGCCAGACTCAAGTTAATCCTTTTTGCAAAACAACTCCACTTTCCACTTCTACATATCTATAATATTTAATATGCATGTTTTATTAAAAGCCCTCACAATTGTAAATTGTCTGGTGTATGTGTAAGATAAACAATTTAAAAGGTGATAGTTCTTTTTAATAATTGTAACTGAAGAAGTTGGAGTCACTTTTATTACTAGTTTACTCTTCTCTCATATATTACAGTTTGACTTTTCCTCCTTTCACAGTCCTCCTCCCCAATCCATTCCTCTCCCTTTCACAGTCCTCCTCCCTAATCCATTCCTCCTCCTTTCTCTTCAGAAAATGGCAAGCACCCCTGGATATTAACCTAACAAAGCATATCAAGTCACAATAAGATAAGGTATCTCCTCTCATAGTAAGACTGGATGAAACAAACCAGTAGGAGAAAAGGGGTCCTAAAAGGAGGCAAAACAGTCAGCGATAGCCCCTGCTACCATTGTTAGGAGACCAAGAAAAACCAAAGTACATAAGCATATCACAAGAGCAGAGGTATAGCTGTTTGTATTCACATGCTAATTAGGTTCCCACAAAACCTGTATGCAGTGTTCCACCCTAAGACTAAGGGACTCTGCCCCTAGTTGGTTCTGATTTGTAAATAAAGATTCAATTCCTAAATAAACCAATGGCTGGGCAGGGCAGACAGAGGAGAGACTTTTAGGATTCTCTGGCAAGAGAAGGAGGGAGGGAAGTTTCCACCATGCTGGGGGAAGGAGAACCAAGATGCAGTGCCTGAGAGGTGCAGGAGTCTATTTGTAGGAGATAGAGGAACACAACCTGAGAGGGTTGCACGTCTGGGTCCGGAGCAGCAGAGATGGAGTATAGGATTAGTAAGTAATATCTCAAGAATATTTGGGGTGGGGGGAGAGGTGAAGCTACATGGAGGCTAGGAGTGGCCTAGCCCTTGAGCTGTTTTAGGAATATAAAATTATAAAGGCTGTGTGTATGTGTCTTTCATTAGGGCACCCAGAACATTGGGCCAAGGAGTGATGTGCTCATTTATAAGTGGATATTAATCATAAAGTACAGGATAACTTCATACAGTCCACAAGCCCAAAGGAGCCAAATAACAAGAAGGATGCAAGGGAGGATGGTTGAATCTTACTCAGAAGGGGAAATAAAATAGATATTGGAGGTTCATGGAGGGAGAGAATTGGGTAGAAGAGGGGTAGAGAGCAAGAGGGGAGCAAGGCAGGTGCTATTAAGTTTAAGGAGAGCAGGAAGAAAGAATTAAATCAGTGGTGGACAGAGGGGCAGGCAGCATCTCTAGGACCTGCTAGAGACCTTGGATAAGGGAAGCTCCAAGATGTTTATTCAGGAAATCTCACTGAGACTTCTAGCTGTGGGGGATATGGATCCTGAAGTGGCTACCTCCTGTAGCCAGGCAGGACTCCCAGTGGAGGGACAAGGATAGCAACCTACCCACAAAATCTTTTATCCAAAATGTGTCCTGCCTACAAAATGCACAGGTACAAAGAGAACAGAGATGGAGGGAATGGACAACCAATGACGTGCCTACATTGAGACCCATCTTGTGGAAAGAACCAATCCCTGATACTATTAATATTACTCGGTTATGCTTACAGACAGGAGTCTAGCATAACTGTTCCCTGAGAGACTCCACCCTGCAGCCAATGGAAACAGATGCATAGATCCACACTCAAACCCTAGAGCTCAAAGAGTCTTGTGGAAGGGCTGGGTGACAGATTGAGGGACCTGAAGAGGACATGAGGACCCCACGGAGTCAACTAACCTGGGCCAAGAGTTCTCCCAGAGACTGAACCACCCAACCAAAGAGAGAACATGGGCTGGACTTAACTCCTTCCCCCCGCACATATGTAATAGAAGTACAACTTAGGCTTTTTGATGCTTGTTCCACTTAGGCTTTTTGACGGTTCCACAACTGGAGCAGGGACTCTTCCTGAATCTGTTGCTTGTCTGTGGAGACCTGTGGATCTAGTTTCCTACCTGAGCTTCCTTTTCTGGCCTCAGTGGGAGAGGATGTATCTTTACCTGCAGTGACTGGATGAGCCAAGGGGAGAAGTATTCCAAAGGGAGGGTTCCCCCTTCTCAGAGGAGAAAGGGAAAGGAGAGTGAGGGTGAAGAACTGTGTGAGTGGATACTGGTAGAAGAGGGAACTGGTATTGGGATGTAAAGCAAATAAATAAATAAATAAATAAATAAATAATAAAAATTTTATTTATATTTTCTAGCATTTTTATTATCAAATTTTCACCAGTACATTTTTCTGCTTTTGGAGCCAGAAATATTCCAGGCCCAGGCACAGTGCTGAGTGACAGGTCATTGTCTAGATACAAAGCTAACTGCTTCCAGGAAATATAAATATAGCAGAGAAGGGTGTCAATAATAACCTTGATTTAAATAAAGTACAATACGATTTTTAATACATAAGGTTCAGAAAACAAACAAACCAGTTTAACAAGGGTGGCAGGCATGGCAGTACAATATGTTGCTTATCACAAACCAACAACAAGGCCTCATTGCTGAAGAAACCTCCCATACAACTCATTGAACATGAAGAATTTGAGCTGTTTCTGGCATAGAGCCTTCATCCCTATGTTCTAGTATCTTTAGTATAAGAAGGCTTATACTATGCAGGCTTGAAAATGAGAAACATAAACACCAACCCTGCCATAAACCTTCTGATCTACACTGCTGTCCTGCATGGGAAAATACCCTAGGGCAATGACCACACAAAGTTTGTGGGAGTAATCAACCAGTATCTAATTTGACTTAAAGCCCACATCATGAAATTGAACCCATACCTGAAACTCCTTTGATGATCAAGAAACAGACTCGGTTGCCCAAAGACCTAAAGTAAAAATCAAATAGTATGTTTTTTACTGTGTTATAAAATGAAGTTTTCTGGTAGAATTTTGGGGGTCACTTATCATCATATCATCTGCAAAAGTGATACCTTTATTTCTTCTTTACCAATTTGTATCTTCTTGATCTCTTTTTGTTGTCTTGTTGTTCTAGCTAACAATTCAAGTGCTATATTGAATAGATATGGGAAGAGTGGGCATCCTTGTCTTGTCTTCAATTTCAGTTGGATTGCTTCAAGTATGTCTTCATTTAATTTGATATTGGCTGTTGGTTTGCAGCAAATTGCTTTTAGTATGTTTAGGTATGGACCTTGAATTCCTGAGCTCTCTAATACTCAGCCATAAGGGAAATACAAATTAAAGTTGTTTTACGGTTTCATCTCACTTCAGTCAGAAATATAATAATAATAATAATAATAATAATAATAATAATAATAAAGAAAAGACAACAAAGTCTGTAATTGACATGGAGGAAGAGGGACACTTGATTACTCTTGCTAGGAATGTTAAAACAGTGTAGTCCACTAAGAAAGCCGGTGTGGATGTTCCTCAAAAAGAAAGTTACTATATGACCTAGCCACACCAATCCTTGCTCAAAATACTATACACCCTACTTCAGAGAAACTTGTTTATCAACGAGTTTTACTGCAACATTCACAGTATCCAGGAGTGGAAGCAGCCTAGATATCCATGTCTGCTGAAGGGATAATGAGCGTGTGGTACTTATACCAAGTGGAATTTTATTTACTTTAAAGAAGTAGGAAATGTATAGGTAAGTGCATAGAGCAGATAATAATCATTTGAATGAGGTTACACAAATCCAGAAGGGTACATTCCTCATTTTCTCACTTATATGTGAATTTGTACATTTTAAGATTTGTGTGTTTAAATTGAAGTACGCATAGAAGGCAGAAACCAGTAAGAGCCAGGGAGGGAGTTAAAAAAAGAGGGTAATACAATAAATTGGTATGAAAGGCAAAGGAAATAATGTAGTTGTAAAGGGTAAGTGGGTTGGGAGATAGAAGGTCAGGGTAGAGGAGAGGATAGTGGAAGGGAGAACTAACACTAAACCCTTTGGGGAAGCTTCATGGAAATCCTCCATCTTAGAAGTTTCCTCAAATATATATGTATGTATGTCTATATGGGTGTACATATATGTGTGTGTGTACATATATATTAATATGTGTGTGTGTGTGTGTGTATGTGTGTGTGTGTGTGTGTGAAGTTTAAAAGGAATTACCTCATAACTAGAAATAATGTTACTTCCAGATAAAATAGGATATCAAACAAAAATTCCAGAGCTAGGTGTAAACTATCCATTTTTTTAATCATTTGTCAATGGTGCCTCAGAGATCTCAAACATTAAAAGCAATTGACAATGCTTTTGATTACCTCTCTGAAACTTCATGATAAGACTTTGTTTTGGAAGAGGCCACATACTTGAGTCATACAACATGAAGATATCATTTCATATGGACCCAGAACCTTCATCCCTATTGGCAATCTTTCCTAAGGATTAGAAAGTATTTTATACATTTTCAGGGAATAAAACTATCAATAGTTATAAACTTACAAAAGTGTGACATCAATGAGGTACAATAATAACTGACCAGGAAAGGTGTTCCCTGGTGCAACAGTGCACCACTGTTATGAGTAACCATGTACTTTCTGATATGAGTCTAGACTTACTCCACAAAATGGACTTTGTGTCTGGTACTGTGAACTGACACAAAAGTCCTATATTGACTAGGTCATAAGCCCTAGGCCCTAGGCCTATCATTCAGATTAATGTACATAGTATTAAATTTCCTCAAGTAGTCATCTTCATACCCATAAATAAATGCATCTCCCAACTGTCAGTGAATCTTCTTTTCCAATGTCCATGGAAATTAATATAAACTCTCACAACTAATCATGAGAAGCAATAATAAGAGATTGTTGAGTATTCATCCATATATGTGATATCCCCTCCTTGCAAGGTTCAAAGATTATCATAGTAGTATGGACTGAGGTGCTAGAAAGATCATAAAATCCTGAGGTCATAGGTGCCTATGTGCTTCAAAACCTTATTTTTCAGACATGAGGACTATTGACCATCTGAATTTACAAAGACTATGACCACAAGCATAAGACTCTTACTAGATAAATCCAGTAAAAATCCCACAGTGAATGAAGGAGGAGCTCACAAAGCTCCACTCTTAGTTAGGGAGCTACTGAAAATTTATTTATAGTTGCTGGGAAAGGCAAGGCTTGTCTTCCTCTTCTTCTCCTTCTTCTCCTTCTACTTTTCTTCTTCCTCCTCCTCCTCCTCCTTCTTCTTCTTTTTCTTCTTGTTCTTCTTGTTCTTGTTCTTGTTCTTCTTATTTTTCTTGTTCCTGTTCCTGTTCCTGTTCCTGTTCCTGTTCCTCTTCCTCTTCCTCTTCTTCTTCTTCTTCTTCTTCTTCTTCTTCTTCTTCTTCTTCTTCTTCTTCT
>JADRCD010182199.1:17976-45208 GCA_019843815.1 Montemys delectorum
CTTCTTCTTCTTCTTCTTCTTCTTCTTCTTCTTCTTCTTCTTCTTCTGTAGAGAGCCACGCCCGAGCTGGCTATCATCATTACAAGATGGCGCCAGCATCCGGTGTCTTCTCCCTGTAAACAAGTAGTCTGCGTATGTGCTAAGGGCCAGAGCGCGCTAACTCACAGCCTATCCCATGATGTCACATGAGGTAATGAGCAAACAGCCAATCAGAAATGAACACGCCGCTCCAGGGTATATATAAGCAATGCCTTTTCGGGGCTTGGGGTCTTCCTCTTAAAGATGCAATAAACGCTTGTTGCAGAAGGATCCTGGTGTCCGTGTGCGTTCTTGCTGGCTAGACGATTGCTCGGATTACAAATGGTGCCGAAACCCGGGAATTCACCATCGCTGGCACTGAGGAGGCCCTCTGTTCATGGGGAGGATTCAGAACTGCAGGACAAAGATAAGCTCTGAGAGGCATGTTCGGTCTTGATCTCTTTCATCTTTCTCCTTGTTTAGCAGGTGCATTAGAAGCTTCCATTATTGTTTTGTTAGCGCTCTCTCTTTTTCTTTTGGTTTCATTTTGCTTACAAGACAACATGTCAGAAACAGAGTGGGATAGGAGACTAGGAGTTCAAAAAAGGAAAGGCATGCCTAAGAAGAGAGACCCTTCCAAAGACGCTCAGTCCGTGGAAGTGAGAGGTAAGGGAAAGAAGGGAGAGAAGCGTACAAAGGAAAAGGCCTCAAAAAAGAGATTACTTTATCCGGTAAAGGAACTAGAGGTCTTGGGGCTTGATAGCTCTGAGTTAGAAGAACTGAGTCCCTCCGAGGAGGAGGACCTAGATGAAGAGGTGGCCCGCTGTGGAGAGGAAAGGTACCATCCAGATGGGCGGCAAAATCGAGAACAAAAGAAGGCGGGAAATAGGAACCAGGCGGCTTCCTGGCCCTCGGCGAACTCCCAGGCAGCCTTAGAGCAGATAAAAGAGGAGTGTTTGGTAAAGTCAGAAAAGGAGAGTTGGATAAGGGGCCTACTATCAACCCTACAGTTAGAACTGAATTGTCACTTGTTTATCCAGTTTTTCAAGATGCACAGGGTCATCGTTTTCATGAGCCTTTGGATTTTAAGGTTATAAAGTCCTTGGCTGAGTCCGTACTTATGGATCACAGCCTCTTTCACTTTAATTTGCTAACGCTAATCATGCAGCTGGGAATCAAGCCTGGGATAGAGATATGCTTTTGGGGCAAGGTTGCTTTGCTAATCAACAGACTGGTTACCCATTGCAAGTCTTTGAGCAGGTAAATCAGATTGCTATAAAGGCATGGAAGCAGCTGCCTTGATGCAGCTGAGTAAGAACAAATAAATACCCTTTGGCAGCTACCACAAGTAGGCTGCGAGTGGAAATATCCTGGCTTGTGTGTGACTTCCATTCAAATATCAAAGTATTACTCAAGCTGCTAATCTCTCTCGATAGTTGTTTCAATATCTTACAGGTTTAGAAGATCTCATGAATGGTCTGAGATTGGCTATTGTCAGTGTCAACTCTACGAGAGGCGAGTCAGGGCTGATTATCATCTTGGATTGCCTCTGCTGTGAATCATTTGAAAGAGTGGGTGGAAATAAGGCTAAATTTACCTCCTAGATTTCTTCAGCCTTTTCTTTCCTTAAGGGATGGGTGGGAATTGGCCTGTTTGGTGTTGCCTTGTGTGCTGGCTTAGTGTTTCTTCTCTGGATGGTTTGCAAACTCAGAGCCCAACAGAAACATGACAAGGTAATAATTGCCCAAGCATTTGCTGCACTAGGAGCCTCTCCCGATATTTGGCTCAGCATGCTAAAAACAAAATAAATACTTAAAAGCTAATGGTCAGCGAGACTTAGCTCTTGCACCTCGTGGGGTCTTATCCCATTGCACATGGGAGAGTGAGTCAAACTGCCATATGTCCTCGAGGCCCGCTGCCTTTGGCCCCTACGACTGGATTAGGCTGATGCCATAAACCAGGAGCACACCAATGAGTAGTGATCCAAAGGATCCCACCGATCTCTTGGTGCTGGTAATGGACAGCACATCAGCTAGCCTAAGACACGGGGCATTGGCCAGAGCCTATCATTTAAAACAAAAAGGGGGAAATGTAGAGAGCTATGCCTGAGCTGGCTATCGCCATTACAAGATGGCGCCGGCATCCGGTGTCTTCTCCCTGTAAACAAGTAGTCTGCACATGTGCTAAGGGCCAGAGCACGCTAACTCACAGCCTATCCCATGGCGTCACATGAGGTAATGAGCAAACAGCCAATCAGAAATGAACACGCCACTCCAGGGTATATATAAGCAATGCCTTTTCAGGGCTTGGGGGTCTTCCTCTTAAAGATGCAATAAATGCTTGCTGCAGAAGGATCCTGGTGTCCGCGTGCATTCTTGCTGGTGAGAAGATTGTGCGGATTACATTCTTCTTCTTCCCTTAGTAATTTATCCAAATGGAGAGGCTATTGCTTTAGTAAATCACATGGCCCTGCACTCATGAACATACTAATGGAATTAAGTGGACTCAGTTGATTTTTATAAAAAAAAAAAAAAGCATGTGATGAGAAAAAAGGGAAAAAGGGTTCAATTTGATCAAAACATCTTACATACAAGTGTAGTTCTCAAATCAAGATAGTCAACTATTAGAATTGGTCTATTTACAAACTAATAAAAAAAAAACATTGCTTATTAGAACTCACCAAAGTCTCAAGCTTGTTTGTTCATAAAAAGACATGTTTTCTAGAAATAAATTGATGTATGATAAATTATAGTAAATTACTTTGTAGTTTACAATTTGTTCCTGAAACATTGGCTTTATGTTAAAATTTCTTCCTCCTCCCATACTCCATTGAAGACAGCTCTGAAATGTAAGACTTGATATCTTTAGTGGAGGTTATCTATGTACTCTTACCATATCCTGTATTGTAGTCTTTCCATATTGCCCACTTGGCAAATGGGAATCTACTTCTACTTTCCACATTAAAGACATAATATATCTTTCTAACATAAAGGTATATATCCTTGGTTACATACTTAATTGGTTATATTTTACACTAAAAACAGAGTCTGACATGAATAAGGAGAATTTTCCCAATGACAAGCATATACCAGAACATTCCCCTACTAACTGATAAAAAGTAAATCTTGCCAAAGAAATTGGTGGCTAATAATGTAATGTAGAATTTTCCCTTAAAAGAGACATAATCAACCATGACTTTTCTGTGAAATTCAGAGCTGGGTTGAACATTTAGAAGGGAGCTGGAATTCCTCCGATTATCTCCTAGCTATCATGGGTTCTTGATAATTGTGACTAAGATATCAACACAAAAACTTGTGTAGAGAATGTTTTCTGAAAATATACAGAATACGTGATGATTAATCCATATATAACTTCTGGTCAGCTATGGAATCATAGAAGCAAGCATCAAATACTCTACTGTGTACTGCATTGTTAAGCAGTGCTATTCAGTAGGATATGACCAGAACACTCTTTCAATTTAAGAAGGTCTCTAATTATGATTGGGGAGTGTGTTTCTATAACACTTTGTTGATAAACAAGACAAAAGAGATTGTGAAGATAAAATGCAGTGACATTCACACCACAAATGAATGTTGTTAAATCCATTGAACTGCATACTTAAAATGGGCAGGATGATAAATTTCATCTTAAGGATATTTACCATAATTAGAAAAATGGATAATAAAGTTCATCACGGTAGTAGTACACACCTATAATTCCAGAATTTGGGAGACTGAATATGGAAGATCAAAATTTGAACCCAGCCTACATTGCACAGTAAGATCCTATTCTCAAATTAAGAAAATCACACCAAAATATTGGTATTGGGCTGAGAAAATAACTCACTCACAAAGTACTCTTTAGTGCTCATTGTACAAGCCTGAGGACCTGAGTTTGATTGTGAGCACTGAGGTAAAAGCCAGATATGAAGGCATGGGCCTGTATGACTTGGAGGACAAGCACAGGGTGATCCTCAGAACAAGCAAATTATGAAGGACACTGTATTTAAAAATGTGATGGAGAGCAACTAAAGGTACCTAACATAGATTTCAATCAAGTTTCTATTTAATAGAAACATAAGAAAATACACATGAACACACATGCACATAATACACTGGTATTAAACAATTTAAAGTTAAGCATTGGAAATGAATTATTTTGTAGTCATAGATTATTCAACAACCATACTTAGATATCCAAAATAACTATTAAGAATAGGCAAATACCTAGAACTGATCTGGAAGCCTTCGTACTGAGGATTATCCCATAGTACGTGAAAGCCCTATATAAGCTTCCATGTAGGAAAATTAATCAATACTGCTACCCAGCTGCAATGCCCTCAAATAATAAAAGAGCAAAATATCTCAAAAGGTGCAGTGGTAGTGTTTATATTGTGGGGTAAACAACACCAATTTAACTGGACCTGAGGCCCTCTAAGTAGGATGGACGTCATGTCCGGTTCTGCAATCAGCCCACTATTCAGGCTGTAGAAAAGCAATAGACCTTATAAGATTAACTACTGCTAAACCTTCCTAAAACAGTATAACTCCTGAATTTAGAAGGTAGTTACCTTCTAACTCCTTATCCTTACACCCAAATATTTTTTTTTGCAGCAGACAGTGACTATTCACAGAGAGCCACAACTAAGTTGAATACCTAGTCTCAGTTGATAATTCTACAGTAACACCTCTATACCTAAGGCTCATGGAAGTGATGAGAAGAAGGCAAGTGGCAGAGTATCAGGCTCTTGACATCTGCTAAGAGATAATGTCTTCTTTATACGTCAGGCAAGCTAGACCCGGGAAATCTCAACGATAGATATGTTTTTCCAATAGATATGCCAGCATGGATGCATAATTCCCAGAGGGCTTCACCTTTAGAAGAGTTATAAGAATCTGATCGTAGTTAGAAGAGAATCAGTCTTCTCCAAGAACAAGTCCCATGATAGATTACCCAATACCAGACATTCAGCTCTAAAATACATGTGAGTATCATTAAGTAGTTTGAGCAGATTGTGTTTATGAACATATAAGCACATATATGTTCATAACTAATTAAAAATAAGTTCTTATGACTTTGAAAAGGAGTAGAAGGGACACAGGAGGAATTTGGAGGGAGAGAGTGAAGAGGAATGCTATTTCCATATTAGAAGATCTGAATTTTGTTTTTAATTGTTTAAATATTCCTGTACACTGTAGCACTTTATCAGAACTATAGATTTCATTGTATTTTAGTCTTTACACATGAATCTTAGCTATGGAGAGTGAAGATTTTAGAAGTATGTTTAAAGTAGCAGTAATTAGATTGTTATTTTAAGAAGTAAAGAGAAAAAATAATAGGTAAATATACCAAATCAACCACCATAGTAAAGGTGATTGTTTTGTTTTTGTTTTTGTTTTGTTTTGCTTTTCCTGTTTGAACTTGCTTTGGTTGAGACTCTCAATCTGCTGTTTAACACTAAACACAACAGCATACATAATTTACTACCTAAGTGAAGTTTTTAAATGAACTTAGCTTTTACATGAGCAAAATATTGCAGTTATACCCAATACCTTCATTAAAATAATTTCATTCCCAAACTAACAAGTCTAAAATGCTGCATACTGAAGAAATATCTTCCCTAATAGTCACTGACACAAGAGATTTCATTAGGCATGCACACTTCAAAACAACATTAAGTTCTTGGAGCTATAAGGATTGTTGAAAAGTAACATATTTTACCAATTAAACTTTGTGATTTGTTTTCATATTCTCTGAGACTCGGTTCATAGGAGGAACTATTGCTACAAATTTTTGTTGCAAACTCTGGGGAGATTAAAAAATAAAATGTTTTCCTTGATGAGATGCAAGCATACCCAGATGATTTACAAAATGTGTCACTTATTTTGAGAAAACATAAACAATTCGATCCCTTGTATGGTGTACAAAATGTTGTTAACTGGTCACAAAAACTATTTCAGGCCAATAGCTAAATTTCTATGCAACTCTCTATGACTTTATTAATTAATTAATTTTTTTTACACTCTATATTTTATTCCCAGTCCCATCCGCCCTCCGACTGTTTCACATTCCATACCTCCTCCCTACCCCCTGTCTCCACGTGGATGTCCCCACCCCCCTCGACATCCAAGCTGACTGCTAAACTCCCTGGGGCCTCCAATCTCTTGAGGGTTAGGTACATCATCTCTGAATGAACACAGACCAGGAAGTCTCTACTGTATGTGTGTTCAGGGCCTCATATCAGCTGCAGTATGCTGTCTGTTTGGTGGACCAGCATTTGAGAGATCTCAGGGGTCCAGGTTAGTTGAGACTGCTGATCCTCCTACAGGATCGCCCTTCTCCTCAGCTTCTTTCAGCCTTCCCTAATTCAACAACATAGGTTTGCTTCTGTCCATTGGTTGAGGGCAAATATCTGCACCTGACTCTTTCAGCTGCTGGTTGGGTCTTCTGGAGTGCTGTCATGCTAGGTCCCTTTTTGTGAGCATTCCAATAGCCTTAGTAACAGTGCCAGGCCTTGGGCCTTTCCTTGAGCTGGATCCCACTTTGGGCCTGTCACTGGACCTTCTTTTCCTCAGGCTCCTCTCCATTTCCATCCCTGTAATTCTTTCAGACAGGAAGAATTATGGGTCAGAGTTGTGATTGTGGGATGCAACCCCATCCCTCATTTGATGTCCTGTCTTCCTGCTGGAGGTGGGCTCTATAAGTTCACTCTCCCTACTGTCAGGCAGGCATTTCATCTAAGGTCCCTCCCTTTTCCCTCACCCAATACCAGATCAGGTTCTGCTCTCCACCCCACAGTACCTCCCCCCATCCCTCCCTCCCTCCCCACTTATGATTGCTTTTTTTCTCCCTCCGAAGTGGGACTGAGGCATCCTCGCTTGAGCACTTCAGCACTTAGTTATCTTTAAAATACACTGTTATTATGTAGTCTCAAACTTACAAGGTGTGAGGTATTGAGTCTGTGTTCAAAATGTTCTCAAAGAAAAGTTATCTCTATCTATTCTATTAGTATTTGTCTTTTACCTTAAACATTTCTGGTATTTTCAACTTGTGCCATTTTTAGCCACTCCCTACGCAGTACTGAAGTAGGATTTGCTGGTCACAGATGCCTTCCCTAACTCCTTGCTTCTACTATCAAATTTCATTGAAGCATCAATGTGTTCTTGGACCCTCTGAGTAGGTGCAATCTTCAGAGTCCCTGTCTGAAAGGGAGCCTTTCAAGTAAAACATATTACTGCTTTCTTCTTTTTTAAAAAAGTATTTAAAACTTTAATAGATGTGTACATTATACATTAATCATATACAACCCCTACAAACCTCCGACTCCTTCTCTGGACCTCTCTGCAATGTATCTCCTGTTTTGCTTCAAGTCTTCTTTTCAAAGACAACCCATTGAGTCCATCTACTACTGTGCATATGTGCAAGGCTGCGGGTTTAAGCATTAGTGCATGAACAATCTGCCAGTGGCAGAAATCAGATTTGATTCTGGATAATAGTCATTTTTCTTCCTCCCAGTCATATTTCAGGTAGTATACAAAGTTTTTTTCTCTCTCAGTATCTCAGAAGACACACTGGGTTCGTGGCCAGCATCATAAGAATTTATTCATTCATTCTCAAGCTCTGTCTTCCTCTCTCTCTCTCTCTCTCTCTCTCTCTCTCTCTCTCTCTCTCTCTCTCTCTCTCCCTCCCTCCCTCTTCCTCCCTCTCCCTCTCCACCTTCCTCTTCTTCTTTCTTCTCTTCTTATGACTCAGCATTCCTTTTATAAGCCAGGAATTTCGCAGATTCCAGTTGCCACAGACTCACTGTACACAGAATATGTACTGGGTCCTTTTCACACTGCCAAGAGGACCAGGTAGGAAGGGGGACTGATTTGGCAATTGAACTTATATTCTCTGCTCTGTTGACAAACTTCCTAAATCTTTTGAGTTCTTTACCTCCCCAACTGTGAACTCTCCCAGAAGCTGCCATACTGTGATCACTGTGGAGTTCTGTAAACAGTTATCAATGCATAACCCAACTATAAGCAGATAAAAGAAAACCAGTACAAGGTTTGACAATAGCATTCAGAAGTTCCAGTTGGGGATGTTTCCTATACCAATAGGCATCTATAGTACAAGTTACATTATACAGACTCAATAGGTTATATTTATGTATTTAGAAATGTATATGTATATAAATTATAAGAATAATCAAAGAAAAATAGCCATGAATTTGAAAGAGATCAATAGGCAAGGTGCATGGAAAGGTTTGAAAGGAAGAAAGGGAAGGGGAAATTATGTAACAAGTTTGAAAATGTATTAAAATTTTAAATTAAAAACAATAGGCATTTCATATTTATATTTATAGATCTGTGAATATTTTATTTCTAGCCTGTCCTAGTGGTTGGGTTTATATGGTTGTATATCTTTTCTCACTCTTCCACAGATTAGGAAATCATAGTATCTCAACATAAAGTACTGTAAATGAGGGTGGTTCTGGCATTGGAGAGCCCTTTGGAATATTCAGACCAATCTGGATTTCCAGGATCCTAAAGGTTTTTTTTTTTTTTTTTTTTTTTTTTTTTTTTTTTGGTGTGTGGGGGGGTTTAAAGGGCAGTGGGCAGTGTTTTTTGTTGTTTGGTGTTAGTGTTTGCTTACTATAGTTTTGTTTTCTTTTTCCTTGTTTCTTTTTTGTAATTTCTCAGTATTGTTAAGACTCTTTGAGATGTAAAAGAGTCCTAACAATATAAAATTCAGATATGAAGACATTATTTCAGAAGACAGAGCATGTAAACACAACCCTCATTCTTTATTCCCTCCACCGCAGAGGATTTCTCTTAGCCTTTAGTACCTGCGGTTGAAGATCTCACATGTTATCCAAATAGGATATGAAAACTTCTTTCTCAAAGGAATAATTTTAGGGACAGGATTGGAAGACTGGTAAACTGGTGACTCTTGAGTTTCATTTTTATATAAAATAGTGGTGTCCTACTATCTACATGATATGAAAGAGTTCTCCTGCCTGAAGCAAAGGGGTTTACAAGGCTTTACAAAGCTTTACAAGAGCAGGTGATACAGCGTTGAGATAACGACAGTCCATGGCCCTTGAAATCAAAGAATTCAATCTTTTTACACTGTGTATGTATGTGTGGGTGTCTGCACGCACATGTGCACATGCATGTGTGCACGCTATACATGTACATGTAAATGTTAGAGGACAATTTACAGGATTCTGTTCTTTTATTCCACCATGTGGTTTCCAGAGATTGAATTCAAGTTATCATGTTGGCAGCAAGCACCTTCACCAACTAAGCCAACTCACCAACCTAGAACTTCTGTAATTTTATAAAATTTGTGACATGTATTTTTATTCACTAGTGCCAATCCATACATTTCTAACATTTGTTGAGTTTATCAGCAGAGGTATGTAAGCAATTATCCCTGAGCACAAATGTACATTTCATTATTTTCTTAAATCAAGTACATAATCACACCCCAAGTAGAAATGAAAATGGGTGTTGCTTCGATTCATGTGAACATGTTTCTTTGAAAATTGGATGCACCCAGCACTATATTGCCCATGCATGCTTTACTTCACACTGTGTTTGCAAATTTGCCAAGAGTTGATTCACACCCTGTGTGGTAATTGATTGATCTAACTATAAAATTAAATATCTGTTTAAGTATGTCTTAGAAAGTAATTGCTTTCTCATAATGCATGTCATTACTGTAGTGTGGCATTAAGCATTGTCATTTAACAAAGGAATATTGCCAACAATGTCTTCTATTGCTCTCAGAGTGATAGAATATTTATAATTATCTCTGCGTTTGTTTCTACAAAGTCTTTGAAAAATGTGTTATTTAATTTTCCTCTTTCCTTGCAAATATACTTTTGAATGATGAGTCTAAGGTTTTTGACTCTTCTGTACATACAATTAGAATTGAACAAGGGAGGTCTGATGAATATGACTCTGTGTTTATTCTGGAAATTTCTATTTGGCTAAGTTTGTATTAGACCATATGTTATTCCTTTAGGGAAAAGAGTGTCAGAACCCAATTTCAGTTCAGTATTCTGATGACCACGATTGTATTTCCTAGTCATGACATTTTTGTTTGTCTGTTTAGGATTTGATTTAGAGCTAAGGTTTTGCTAAATTTCCCTGGATGATGTTAACTTTACAATTTTACTGCTTTGACACAAAGAGCTGAGGTTGCAAGTTAGCGTTCTGGCTCTTTGCTCCAGTTTTAAGTGGACTTCGCTGAAATCACTCTGATCACACTTGCTGGTACTCATATTTGATTTTTCTACTCAAGGCTATTCACAATGAATATTAGATATCCATTTACATTGAAGAATTGTGTGGCTGTTCATATGATCGTGATAATTTAGATATTATTTTTGTAACCTTAATTTATCTGGAGGAATTGTCAATAGAACACAATCTAATAGTAAAATGTAAGAAGGAAATATTCAATAGACTGATTAAAACTAGACAACAGCAAGAAAACTCAAGCATGGCCCTGGATTGTTAAGAATATCTGTGATAAACCTGGCATTGAAGTAAATTGCTCATGTTCAAGAACACAATTAATAATAACATAATTCCTGTAAGGCTAACCTAATATATATCTTAATAACTATATTAATATATTTCTTCCTTTTATTTTCTAAATCCAAAACCTATTTACAAACAGTGGTTCATGCTCCATTTTTTTAAACACTCCCTTCTTCACTTCCTTTTATCATAGTGTTTACTAGTCATTTAAAATACTCTTTCCTTGTTCTTTGTTTTTACATCATTTACTACTTACTTATATAAGTTTAGAGGAATTTAAAGCCAAAATGAATGATTTAAGTTTTGAACCAAAATAAATATTATGATGTAGTGACTACTGGTATAAACCCTCATAAAAGACTCCATCAGTCATGTAACCAATGTCAGCAATAAGAATTAGCTATACCTAACTCATATATTAATTGGATACTATGGCAAATATTTCAAATGGTCACTTATATGTAACAACCCCAAGATTAGACAAGGAGACTGAAAAGAGTTCAGATACTTTGGGGTAGCTATCAAAACTCTCATTGTAATACTGGAATGTTTTTATCTTATGAAGCATTGTAGACAATATGACAAAGTCTAGATATTTAATAAAGTCTTTAGAGAAAGATTTAAGAATGGTTGTGATAAGAATCCTCATAAAGGCCTTACTTCACACACTAACGCTACCAACAACATGTAGCAGTAATGCCAGAGATCTTTGTCTCCCATTGGATACTTTTTAGAAGAAACATTCTTTATGCAAAGCTCTAGATAGATATTGAGTTTCTGAAAATGGTAGAAAGAAGACATCTTTCCACTTGTTCAGCGTGATGAATAGACTGCTTCTTTTACCAAGGTATTGTCTGGTCACCTGAACACTGGCAGGTATGGGATAGCTTTTGAAGATCACCTCTTTGCCTGTTCATTATCTTACCTTCAGTGCTAGAATAATAAATGATAAGCATTTCATAAAGTTTGATCATGAATGTTTCAGCTGCTGTTTACTAGAATCCTACAAAGGAAGTTTATAACATTTAGACCACTAGCCCAATATTTGTCAGATAATTTCCAGAACACATGGTTAAAAATTTAAACTCAGTCTCTCCTACAAACAATATGCTTCTGTGAATCCATTTCTCTAACAAAATGAATGAATTGACCTATCTTTATAAAGAGGCTCATTTAGCTTATAGGCTTGGAGAAAAAAATGTCCAAATATCTTGAATATGAGTTTCCTTGACTGATTCACCTCACAGTATGTGGTAATGATGACAGGATATGTATGAGGAAGACATCACAGCTCATGTAGAAGGCCAGAGAGTGACCAGGCTCCCATTGTTCCTTTCGAGAGTGTGACCCCAGTTATCCTCAGGATGTTCTTCAATTTTCTACTAAAATTGTTCTAAAACATCTCTACACCATTAAACTGAAGACCAAGTTTCTAACAAATAAAATGATGGGAAATATACAGAGATAGCTAAACCTTAACTATGTTCTTATTCATGAGCCCCAACTGATTTCATGTTTTCCTTGGGTAGTGATGTTGATGGTTTAAAGCTTTCACCCTGTATAAGACTAACATCCATTAAATTTATGAGTGAGTGCCTGAGATGTCTCAGCAAAGAAAGTGCTTAGCATACAACCATGAGAACCATAGTTCATATCCCCACCACTGACATAAAAGCTAGGCAAGCATGCCAGTTCCTGTATTCAGAGCCCTAGATGAAGGTGACTAGCTATACAACTAGGAATCAATGAGCTCTAGGTTCAACCATAGTCTCTGTCTCAATAAATCTAAGGGGAGATTGATTAAAGACAATTACCAATATCAACTTGGGACTCCCACATGTATACACACACATACATACATGTGTACACTCACACAGACATGTGAGATCACACCAAAGTGAACATATGCACATGTGCATATGCACACACATGCACGCACACACACACACAACAATGACAACAACAATGGAATGGTCTCTAGGATATGTCTTCATTCTAATGTATGGAAGAAACAAATCTGAATCATCAACAAAGTAAAAATTGGAGGCACAATGAATAGAAGGTTCTCATATGTTGACTCATTAATTAAATTTCCTCTACTAAAACACACATAAAGGTCCCTTTCTTCCCTTGTATGAAGAAAAAAATCTAAATACATTTCAGTTTCTATTAAAAACTGACTTTTAAAAAGAAAATTCTTCCCCGTAGTGCCCATGAAATATTAAATTTTAATGCCACAGCAGTATCCTAATTTCTAAAAATCACTTCCAGAAACAGATTAAGGGCCCTGCAGGTGGGAAGCATATTATGGCTTCCCTGGGAATGCAATGTGAGAACAAAATGGCCGACAAACTCATCTAGCTAATGGGAAGCACCCTCTCTCACATTTCTTAGTATCAAACTATAGAAGAAAATATAATTTAAATTTGTCCAAAATTATTTTCATTTTAATTTTTAATTATCTGGTGTCTATCAAATCTCACAGTTAATTAACTTTTCACACTGGTCTACATCTCTTAATTATACCCTGTCACTCTACAGTAAAATTTAGCAGAATAGTACTGACTAATGTAAAAATGTTAAAGCCAAGTTCTATGACATATGTAATAGCTTCTTACAATAATGTAAAAAGCCTGATTGTAACCATCAAATAAGAATTAGAAATTGGTATTTCAGAAATTCTAAAATAAATTGTGATACTCATCCCTAACATACCAGTCCATGTTCCTGATATTGATTTTGGTGATGAAAAGGAAATTATTGCTGTTATAATCAATCAGTTTTGAAGTTCTTTGAAGACATGATTTACTCTTTGCTCTCCTTTGATTCTACCCATAATAACTACCTCAGTGCTTCTCATGACTGTTTAATGATTAAGAATGTTTTGGGAGTGACCAGCCACTTTCTGATTCTGTATAAAGCTTATTCTACAATATTGAACTCATGCCTGGTATGGTTAAGTAGTTGAAAATGGGTAACAGGTTAGGATTATAACTCCTAGAAGACAACTTAATGTTATTCTGCTAAATAGACATAGTAATAATATACCTTCTAAATAGTTTCATCAGAGAAGCTTCTTTTTACAATAGACAGTGGTTAGCAAAGACCAACAAGCAGTCATTTCTTGTTTAAGAGAATAAAGTCTATAGAATGCTCAGATCCAAATAATACATCTATATTACACAATCCTTCTATTTCCGTGGTTTAGAGATGGATCATCAATGAAAAGAGGCAAGAAAGGCTGTTAGAGCCAGAGAGCATTATCTGTGGAAAGAAAGTGTTTGGCATACATGACAACACAGTTGGACACACGAATTCATAATAGCTGAGACTGGCTGCACAAGATTTCAAGTCCTCAAGTCCCACCTTTATCTGAGCAGCTCTTGGCAGTTACTGGCTACTGAGGAAGACAATCACATATCTTCAGAAACACTGAGAAACTGCCCACGCTCAAGTAGATGGTCTCATTTCTAAAAACATACAGGCCACACCTGTGGGTTCAGCAGGCATTATTATTTTCCTTTAAAAAAAAAGGAAAATACTTGAAGTTGTGTAGGAAAAGTATGGTGGATAGGGTAAGTATTGGATGGGGAAGAACTGGAGTAGATTGGTTCTAAACACATATTCTCTCTCTCTCTCTCTCTCACTCTCTCTTTCTCTCTCTCTCTCTCACTCTTCCCCCTCTCTCTGTGTATTTGTGTCTGTATGTGTGTGTACATGTGTTAAACATAATATTTTAATATAATCTTTTCTTCTGACAATTTCAATTTTTAGATGTAAATCTCAGGATTCCTATGTGACTGTAAAACAAACAAACAAAAGAGAAATTTAAACAAAGGATGGAGTACTTATATACTAATGGTTTGATAGAATTAGTATATATATATATATATATATATATATATATATATATATATATATAATGTATATTTGATTTTGAACCATTTAATCAAGATTAAATGGCTAAGTACAGTCAAATCAAACAGCATATGTAATTCAAAATTTTCAAACAATTTACATTTTCCATAAATGTCTATGATAAATGAAGACAAGGCATACCTAGTTGTATACCAAAAATGACCTGGACTGCTCCCATACTTTCATTTTGATTCTATAGCTCTCTGGGTAATCAGTGGCTAGATCTAGATTTCAATTAATAGTGGTCTCATTTTCATAGCTTTAAAATAAAAGACTTTTAGAACTGAAATAGATATCAAAGTCTATCTGGGCTAGCAATGAAATCTAACAAATGCTAGTCAGGATGAATCAACTATCATTCTGTTTCACTGGTGATCTTTGAGTTTACTCTTGCTATATTTTCAATTAGTCCAAAATTATGAATCAATTTTAAGTTTTAATGGAATTCTGTCAAGTTTTATTTCAACATATGACAAAAAGTTGTTGAGTTTTACAGACCTACTAGAGTGATAGTAATGACTACAACTACTTTATAACTAGAATTCATTGGGACCTGTAAGCACAATCTAAACAGAAAAAGATAAAATAATACTGAAAATTAAGAATGAATATAATGTAAAATGCCTATTTTTATTTCTATATTTTACATTTTAGATTGTTTAAAATTTCTTATAAAATATTAAAAATTAATAAAAATCAGAAATGAAAGTTAACCAGACCCACAGACTATTCAACACAGATTCTGTGTTATTATAATAGGCATTTGGAATAGAAACTGTGGAGTTTCACAATGGATTTTAAACTTTCACAATTGACTTTTTTATATATTCTTTTGTGTTTGGGTGGAATATTCTGTAAATATCAGTTGGGTTCATTTGGTTCATGACATCAGTGAGCTGAAGTGTTTCTTTGTTACGTGTTTGTCTGGACCGCCTATGCATTAGTGAGAGTGAGATATTGAAGCCTCCCACTATCAGTGCATGAGGGTCAATGTGTTATTAAAGCTGCAGAAGTGTTCATTTTACAATGGTGGGTGCTCATATGTTTAGGCGATAGATATTAAGATTTGAAATGCTAGAGAAAGGACCCAAGGAGCGGAAGGGGTTTGCAGCCCCATAGGAGGAACATCAATATGAACCAATAAGTGCCCCACGAGCTCCCAGGGACTAAACCACCAACCAAAGAATACATGAGGAAGGAATCAAGGCTTCAACCGCATATGTAGCAGAGGATGGCTTTGTGGGACATCAATGAGAGGAGAGGCCCTTGGTCTTGTGAAGGTGTGATGCCCCAGTGTAGGGGAATGCCAGGACAGGGAAGTGGGAGTGGGTGGGTTAGTGAGCAGGGGGAGAGGGGGAGAAGATGGGATAGTATGTTTTCGGAGGGGAAATAAAGAAAGGAGATAAAATTTGAAGTGTAACTAAAGAAAAATCTAATTAAAAAAAAAAGATTTGAAATCTTATCTTGGAAGACTATTTTTTTGATATTTTCTTTATTCACATTTCAAATTTTATCCCCTTTCCCGATTTTCCTTCCTCCTAGAAATACCTTAGCATATCCTTCCTCCCCCTGCTTCTATGAGGGTGTTCCTCCACCCATCCATCCACTCCCATCTCCCTGCCCTCGATTCCTACACTTGAGGCATCTATCGAGCCTTCATAGCACTAAGGACCTCTCCTTCCATTGGTGCATGACAAGGCCATCCTCTGCTACATATGCAGGTGGAGCCATGTGTACTCCTTTGTTGATGGCTTAGTCCCTGGGAGTTTGAGAGGGAGTTCTGGTTGATTGATATTGTTGTTCTTCCTATTGGGTTGGAAACCCCTTCAACTCCTTCAATCCCTTTTCTAACTCCTCTATTAGGGACTGATGCTAAATCTAAGGGTTGGCTGCTAACCTCCCCTCGGTATTTGTCAGACTCTGGCAGGGCCTCTCAGGAGACAGCCATATCAGGCTCCTTTCAGCATGCACTTCTTGGCATCCACAATAGTGTCTGGTTTTAGTAACTGTATATGAAATGATTTCCCAGGTGGGAAAGTCCCTGGGTGGCCTTTCCTTTAGTCTCTGCTCTACTCATTTTATCTCCATACTTGCTCCTGTAATTATTTTGTTCTCCTTCTAAGAAGGACTGAAGTACCCACACTTTGGTCTTCCTTCTTATTGAGCTTCATATGGTCTGTGAATTGTATTCTGGTTATTTGGAGTTTTGGGCTAGTATCCACTTATCAATGAGTGCATACCATGTGTTTTCTTTTGCAATTGGGCTACCTCACTCAGCATGATGTTTTCTAGTTCTATCCATTTGCCAAAGAATTTCATGAATTTATCATATTTTAATAGCTGAGTAGTACTCCATTGTGCAAATGTACCACATTTTCTGTATCCATTCCTCTGTTGAGGGACATCTGGGTTCTTTCCAGCTTCTGGCTATTATAAATAAGGCTGCTATGAATATAGTGGAGCATGTGTCCTTATTACATGTTGGAGCATCTTCTGGGTATATGCCCAGGAGTGGTATAGTTGAGTCCTCAGGTAGTACTATGTCCAGTTTTCTGAGGAACCATCAAACTGATGTAGAGAGTGGTTGTACAGTTTGCAATCCCACCAGCAATGGAGGAGTGTTCCTCTTTCCCCACATCCTCACTAGCATCTGCTGTCACCTGAGTTTTTGATTTTAGCCATTCTGACTGGAGTGAAGTGGAATCTCAGGGTTGTGTTTTACTTATCTACCATCAAAAGTGAAAAAATCTTAAAACTAGTAAATCAATTAGCTTGACATCCTTCTTCATGCCTTCATAACATACTCATTAACTATATTCACCCCATCTCTTATTCCAATATTTACTCTTCATGTCCTTCTTACCACACTATGCTATTATGCTGCACCCACATGTACATTTGTAAACATGTGCATGCATACAGAGAGAGAGAGAGAGAGAGAGAGAGAGAGAGAGAGAGAGAGAGAGAGAGAGAGTTAGCAATGTTTCCTGCTGTTCTAGAAGATCTGAAATCAATGGGATTAGATATCTCATCCAGCATTGACAAATGTGGATATGCATGCACACACAAATGAACAGTAAAATCAATCTTGTGTGCACGCACACACACACATGTTTATGTGTGCATGTATGTGTGTGTTCTGAATAGAAGCTCTAGACTGTAGCATGATTAACAACATGTTTGAGGTACCATTCTGACCTTAAAAACTTGCATGTTGACTCCAACACCTGCCAAAAGGGGAACAAGGACCTAGTCAGGAAAGACTTCCAGAAAAATCTCTGAGTAAAATGTCCCTAGGTGTGCTAATCTTGCTTTTTAGCTTCTGCAGTTCTGCTTCTTGCTAACAGAAATGTGCCAAGTAGGATATTTTTCATGCATTAAAGACAAAGAACTGTAGGGCTTAATGCTGCATGATTTGACCAAGTTCATGTGACACTGCCAGCAGGCAGTAAAGACTTTCCTTTTGGCTATAAGCACATCATTGTGGTGGACTCTGCTGGGCTTACTTTGCAAATGCGTGTATTAGTTCACATTTACACAAATATATATTTATATATGCTCCAACTTTTTATGACATTGGTTTGTTCATTCCTATAATGAATAAAGTTCCAGGAGACAATACATTGATAAATTTCATGACTGATAGAAAAATCCATGATGATGCTTTGAGTTATATGATTCTTCAGTTGCCGCTATTTGTTACTTCTTAGTATCGCTTCTTGGCCTTTTGGCTAAGATCAAGTGTTGTTACTTCTTGGTATAATATTATAACTTCAATGCAACCATTTGATTCGAAGCTGGTTGCATCTTTTCTATACAATAATCAATAACGGCGATGTCCATTATCAATACAAATAGATTTTCTCCAGATTTTCCTTAAAAACAGTTTGTAGAGCCACAGGTCTGAGATTCAGTATTTATTTTCCATACTTTGCTTGGCAAAATAGGAATTTTAATAACATCTTGTTATATCATATTATTTATATGCTAAGACCTTGTAATTTAAGAATCAGCAACATATTATTAAAACAAAAGCTATATGGTTTCCTTAAACATGAATTTTACACTTATTACATCAAAATAAAAAATATAAAACATGATCTTTGGAAAGCAAAAGTATGCTTTAACAATGCATTAAATTTAATGAAATTTGACAGCTCAGCAATAGTTTACTTGTCAACTTATACTTAGCACTTTAAAGCAATGATATGGCTTATTTCCCCTTCAAGGTTAACCCAGTAGTATTAACAGGGCCACAACATTATTTTTTTAAGTGTATTAGTAAAACAAGAAGATGAATGAAAACAGATGGCAACTGAAAGATAACCTTTAGGAAGCAACTATCCTAGTTAATCTTCACAATCTTTATGAATAAAGGATGGACAGGAAATATAAAAATAATTCTAGTACACACATCTTCCTACAAAGAAGTTATCTGTAATTGAAGAGAAATATTTTCTGTTTCATTTTGAAGATAGGGTGTAGCTGTATAGCCCTGGCTATCTTGGAACATACTATGTAGATCAAGCTGACATTGAACTCACAGAGAACTGCCTATCTCAGCCTCCAGGCTGAGGAATTAAAGGTGTGCATCACCAACACTGACAATCTTTTCTCCTGTCCACATTGGTGAGGATTGTGAATGTCCAAGGGTCCCTCTGCAGTACTGTCTGCATGTTGTTCTCTACAGGAGCCATTTCATTTTGTTTTCTAGGTCTGAAACAGGCTGATTCCACCTTCAAAGCTGCATATTAGTTTTAAAGTAACACTAGAATATGCATCCCAGATGGGGACACAGGAAACCCAAAAAGGAAATGACAGGTACTAAATGGCCAACATCATCCCATAAAACCTAAATCCATACTTCAATGGTATCATAAAATATCAAACATCTTCCATTTGGATTCATAATGAGGATTTAGGTGTTCATAACTACAATAAAGCCATAAAATCGAGTCTTAAATATAGTGAATGACAAGTAATAAAATTAAAGTGCCACATATTAATTTAGAGGAATAATTTTCTCCTTCCTCTTTCTCCTTCAGTGGGCAAAGAAGATAGGGATAGTGGATGTAAATAATCCCTGCACAAGGATTAGTAGACCCCTTTCAGCAGTCCAACATGCACTGAATGTGCTATATTAATATTTTCCTAAAATATTCATTTCATAAGCACAGGAGATATAAGGAAAACCACTCATCAAAAGATTAAATTAATACAACAGCTTTCCAAGAAGATATAAGAGCACAGGCACTCAGAATTGTGTCAGAACCATGATTTCAATAGTATGAGCCATGGGATGCCTGACTAAATAATATTTTCATATCATTTTTCCCATCAGTGAATTGAGACCAGAAATATGTCATCTAACTTTGCAATATGAACCATAACTGAAAGAGAAAGGCACAATATTTAAAGGCTAAAGTTCTAAGCAAATAGAAATGTATTTCCTGGAAGCCTTATCATGTGGATATGAGCAGCAATTTCAAATAAAATGAAAAGTGACTGCTGGGAAACACCCTATATCCCAGTAGTACAATTTTTATAGATTTTAAACAATCCTATTCAGGTAACTGACTTAGGTTTGCTTAAATCTTATATCCCACACCTAGCAAGAGGACATTGAAAGTACTTAACAAGCTTATAGTCTCAAAAGTAAACATCTGCAAAATTTGCTTTGCTTACTTCTCAAATATTTCCATTCTGTACCTCCTCGCTGCCATTACTAGGTTTCAGACAGCTGTTTTTACAAAGCTTCTGCTATAAATTTTTACCTGGTGTTGAATTCTATGCTCTTGCTTTCTTCTCAGAGAGTCTGCCTCATCTATTAACACTTTAACATGTCTAAACTGGACATAAGAACATCTTTGCTCTCTGTGAAAAGTTTTATTAGCTTCTTAATGTGTTAATAATAATAATCTCTTGGTATGTACTCACTTATAAGTATATATTAGCCATAAGATACAGGATACTTATGCTACAGCCCATAGACCCTAAGAAGCTAGACAAGAGAGAAGATCCAAGTGAGGATGCTTGCATCTCGCTTAGAAGGGAGAATAGAAAAGTCATAAGAGGCAGATGGAGAGAGAGAACTGGGTAGGAGAAAGGATGGGGATGCAAAGGGGGGGGGGTTTAGATCAAGTGTTGGTTGGGCAGGAGAGATTGCTGGTGGCCATGAGAATGAATGGAAATCTGTACCTGACAGGGATGGGGAGGTAGGGGACATCCCCAGAAAAAGGTAGAGACCTGGGATAAGAAAAGCATCCAAGAATCAAAGGGGGAAGGGGTGACGTTAGCTCTGACTCACAACATTGAAGATATGGAACCTGAAGTGGACATCTCCTGTAGCCAGGCAGGATCCCCAGTGCAGAGATAGGAATATCAACTCACCCACAAAATCTTAAACCTGAAGATTATCATATATACAAGAAATTTAGGGATAGGGGATAGAGAATGAAGGAATGGTTAAACAATAACTGGCCCAACTTGAGACCTATCCAATGGGCAAGCACCAATCCCTGACAAAATTAATGATACTCTACACAGCTTCAACTATAAATTTTTAGCTGGTGTTGAATTCTATGCTTCTGCCTTGTTCTGAGTGAATCTGCCTAGTATATTAACATTATAATATGTCTAAACCGAACATAAGAACATCTTTGTTCTCTGTGAAAAGTTTTAACAACTTCCTAATGTGTCGTTAATAAACTCTTGCTGCATGTGTGTCTGTGTGTTTGTGTGTGTATGCATGCACATGTGTGTGTGTGTGTCTGTGTTTGTGTGTATATGCATGCACATGTGTGTGTATATGTGCGTGTCTGTGTGTTTGTGTGTGTGTGCACGCACATGTGTGTGTGTGTGTGTGTGTGTGTGTGTGTGTGTGTGTGTGTGTTCTGGTACCTGTGGATATCTTCATTCTTCTACCCATTAGACAATACCCTAAATGTTCTGGGTCAAGCAGAAGCAACCTGCTAAAGGATCTATGAAGACTCCTGACTTTTTTATCCCTGTGGCTTTGTGACTTCAGCCTGAGATGCCTCTTCCAACTTTTAGTTGCTTTTAGATTTGTTTGTTTGTGTAAAAGAATCACTTAATTTCCTGACCCTCTGTACTTCTCCTCTTCCCACTCCTGATTCTGCCTCTTTTTGTTTCCCTCATCCTCTTCTCTCCCTCCCAGATTCTTCCACCCTCGTACCTCCTGTGAGTATTTTGCTCCCTCTTCTAAGACGGACTGAAGCATCCACACTTTGATCTTCCTTCTTTTTGAGCTTCATATGGTCCAAGAGTTGTATTGTGATATTCTGAGATTTGGGGATAATATCCACTTATCAGTGAGTACATACCATGTGTTCTTTTGTGACTGGGTTACCTCACACAGAATTATTTTTTTCTAACTTCATCCATTTGCCTGTGAATTTCATGAAGTCATTGTTTTTAATAGCTGAGTAAATGTACTATATTTTCTGTATCTATTCCTCCAGGACATATAGGTTGTTTCCAGCTTCTGGCTATTATAAATAAGGTATCTAGGAACACAGTAGAGCATGTGCCCTTGTTACATTGGAGTGTCTTTTGGGTATATGCCCAGGAGTGGTATAGCTGGGTCCTCAGGTAGAACTATTTCCAATTTTCTGAGGAACCACCAGATTGATTTCCAGAATTGTACCAGCTTGCAATCTCATGAGCAATGGAGGAGTGTTCCTTTTTCTCCACATCTTCCTCAGCATCTGCTGTCACCTGAGTTTTTTTTATCTTAACCATTATGACTGGTTTGAGTTAGATGGGATGGGAAACTGGAGGTAGCCACTAGAAAGTCCCAAATGCCAGAGAAGCAAGAGGTTCCTAGGAACCAGCATGGATGACATTAGATGTAATACCCAACAAAATGGAGATAGAACCTGTAAAGACCATATCCAGTGGGTAGGCACGGCCCCCAGTAGAGGGATGGGCCAACCACCCATCTCAAAAATTTTAACCCAGAATGGTCCCTATCTAAAGGAAATGCAGGATCAAAGAGTGGAACAGAGACTGATGCAAAGGTTATCCAGAGACTGCCCCACCTAGGGATTCATCACATCTGCAGACACAAAACCCAGACACTATCGCTAATGCCAGGAAACACTTGCTGACAGGAACCTAGTATAACTGTATCCTGAGAGGCTCTGCTAGTTCCTGACTACAGATGAGGACGCTTGCAGCCAAACACCAGACTGAGCACTGGGACCCCAATGGAAGATTTAGGGGAAGGACTGAAGGAGCTGAAGGCTTTGCAACCCCACAGGAAGAACAACTATATGAACCAACCAGTACCCGAAGAGCACCCAGGGACTAACCACAAACCAACAAGTACACATGGAGGGAGCCATGGTTCCAGCTGCATATGTAACAGAGGGCTGGCTTTCTGGCATCAAAGGGAGGGAAGGCCCTTGGTCCTATGAAGGCTTGATGCTCCAGCATAGGGGTGTGCTAGGACAGTGAGGTGGGATTGTGTGGGTGGGAAGCACTCTCCTAGAGTCAGCATAGAGAAGGTTGGGATAGGAGGTTTGCAGAGGGAAACTGGGAAGGACAACAACATGTGGAATGTAAATAAAAAAATTAACCAATAAAAAAACTCTAAAAAAAAAAAAAAAGAATCAGTTCCCTTAAGAGGTTCCTAGGTGATCAGATTTCAAGCACCATGCTTTCTGTGTGCTTCTGAGCATAGTGTGTGTACTTTATTGTTGCATATTACTAGGTTATTATACAGAGTGACTGTGTCTTCCTCTATAATGATTTATTCAACTTAGTCCTTCTGGATTGTTAATGTTTATGTCACTTCCTGACTAGACATTACTGTGAACTTTAGCTATTCTGAGGTGCCTAGAAAAATAACTTTCAAGGACGACACCATCTTAATATGATCCAAGTAACTCACAAAGCAACATACTTTTACCTCTGCATCAGAATTTATGTTCTGACTTCTAACAAATATAAATGTCTGTATGTCCTTCTCTTTTATATCTTACATAACAAAGCTATTCCTATTTTTCTAACAAGATATAGTTTAGTAATATATTTTTTGTCTCTAATGTCATTTCTACCATGACCTATTATTAGACCCAAGAAATATTTAATAGTTTATAAACTAAATTTCTTTTACAATAAACTTTTGATAAATAATAGCATATGTTATTTTATTTATTAATTGCTTGAAAATTGAATAGCTTCTAAAACCCAAATACTGAGTTTACACTAATTAAAAAGTAAGGACATTTTATTCTTCTAAGAGAGAAATATAGTCTCTTAATGCAAAGATAAAGGAAGGGATTAGTGAGATAACTCAGAGTAAAGATGCTTGCCACTGAGCCTCACAAATTGAGGCTGCTGACCTGAACACACATGGCACAGGACAAATGACACTTGAAAATTAGCCTATTTGGAGCTCTTGCCCTTGTCTGGGTATACCCAGAGATGGACACACACATCCACATTAATGTGATAAAAGTTATTTAAATTTTATTCAAAGGAAAGAAACCAACCAAAATAGGCAGTATCAAATAGATGGTGGTTTGTGCAATGGCTAGATGGTGGGTGACCCTGTGAAGGAGGCAGACAATAATCTGCAGGGAGAGGATTCCAGAAAGACTGAGCAGCTGGGGAAAAGTCATGAGGAAGCTGACTGACAGAAGGAAAGGCAGCTCAGCATGGTGGGAAGAGCTGGCCACAGGAAGAAAATGGGAAACAGATTGTCACTGAGTTCAATTCGTGGTGACTTTATAACATTTGAGCATTCGTTTAGATACTGGTAAAACTTCCAGACATGAAATCTGATTCATGTTCTTAAAGATTCCATGTAGAAAATAGCTTTTAGTACACTAATAGGTGGGAGCCAATGTAGTGGCTTGGGTACACTGGAGGTCTGGCATGGAGGAATAATGGTATGTTAGGAGGTAGAGGGAGGTCTGTTCTAGGACTGCATGTGAGGAGAAACGGAGTAAGGTGACCTAGGACCCCAAGAACAGCCTCATAGAATTTGCTTTACTCCATCACTTCAGTAGAAAAGGATAGGAAGGAACAGATCATGGCACAAAAATTCAGAATTTTGCTTATACAAAGACCAATTTGAATTTAGTGCCCCATTATAGTGTGATATAGAAGGGTTTAATATGTTTGCCATCAGTACATGTAGAAATATGGAGAATAGTTTTAAAGAATTGGATTGAACAATTTTTGAGGGACTGGTACATCCATAATCTGATGGGGGAAAATTAATGTCCTGTAGACAATAAAAAGAGTCTGAGTTTGAATCAGCCACAGCTGATTTCTTATGCCAGGGAGGTCTGTTAAAGGATTTCAACTGAATAAATGAGGCTCACGTACAATAAGAAAGCTAATCGGATCTATTCAAAATCTAATTTCAATATTAATGTCATGCAAAAATCTTCATAGAAACATCTGGAAAAAATCTTCAAACTTCTGGTTGACCAATCAAATACCATTACAGAGTTTGAGAATAGGAAGAGATTTTATCTCACTTTCAATATGGAATTCATGACCAAATAAAGATCTGTAAGTATATTTATTTTAATAGGCACAAGTTAATATATGTATCCTTAAATCTCATAATTATATTTATAATTTCAAATTTCAAAGTAACTATATGCTTATGGTATTTTAACCACAAATCTATCTCAGCTAGCCTTGCCATTGTAATTATTCTGATTTGTCTATTTTAACTCCAATAGATATAAAATAACAGAATTTTATTCTATTTGTATATAAGCATGGTTGGTGGGTTGTAAAGAAGAGACTTCTGTGTCATGAAGTTATCATTAAAATATAAAATTACAAGTTACAATATCATTCTCCAAACAAACGATGAGTCTTAATAACTCACCATGTTGAGAATGTTTAAAATAAGTATTTCAGAATTCAAAATGGAGCAGTTGTAAACTCATGAAAACTTTCTCACTCCCAAAATGATATTTTCTAGAAAATGAATGCAAATGGGATCCATTATGTTAAACTAAATAAAACAGACTCAAGAAGACGAATGCCATATGTTTTATCTCATAGGAAGATTCTTTATTTTAATGTGTGCATGGGCATTTGTGTGCACATGCGTGTGAGTCATGTAATTTGAAAATAGAACTATGAAAGTTTGGAGAGATCTATACGGAGTGGGGAAAAAGAAAGAGCATAATTGGAAACATGAGACACAGAGGTAGAAAGAGGCCATTGCAAGAGGGCTGCCAGCATGTTTAATAGGAACATGACTGGGGATAGGGGAGGAGTCAGTAAGAACAAATGTGCCGTGATAAAACTCATTATTTTGTTTACTAATTTTAAAACTAATAAAATATTTTTCAAAATAATTGTTTGTAGTCAGCCTTGAAATATTATCCATGAGTAACATTAAATGGACTGAGCAGGTTATAGCTATACATTTAGACAGATGATAGATAGATAGATAGATAGATAGATAGATAGATAGATAGATAGATAGATGATAGATAGGTAGATAGATAGATAGATAGATAGATAGATAGATAGATAGATAGATAGAAGGATACTGTTGAACAGTATTTTGTTTAACCTTTCTTATACTAAAAGAAACTAGGTTCCTTAATTGTATGGAGTCATCTCGATTCTAAAATTCCAGGAGAGACTCTCATTCTGCAACTGTGAGATTAAATTTTTATTGCTCCTATTTAAGCTTACAAGTCCCAAAGGAAATTACCTTCTGATGAAACTAGGTGTCACTGTGGACACAGTGCTCCACAGGCTGCCCTGAATCAACTTTTGGTGCCTCCAACATTATCTCTGAGTTTCTTTTCACATCCTTAACCATTAACGATTTTCTGAGGCCTCTTTTAGCACACACTTTTGGGATTCCACAGCTTCTGAGTCACACTAGTTCCTTGTATATTTTATTATGCACCAAGTTTTCTGACTCAGAATGGTTAGGTGTAACTGGGTCACTGCTAAGGAACAGTGAAAAGACGCATCAAATGTCCATTTTCACTTGCAGAGCTTTGTCGGCACTCACAGCGAAATGCCCCTGACTAAAGGGACCACTCACTGCACTTTATCTGCCTGCCTTGAAGAACAGATGGTGATGTCTTGATTATTAAAGGATATTCCCCCAGAGGGAGGGGCAGGTGTGAAATCAACATAGAAACACGACTCTTCCTCTGCTCTCTCTTTTTTAATTAAAATATAATTGTGCCACTCCTCCTCTTTTGCTTCTTCCTTTCCTTTTATTCCCTCTATGTATACTTTCCAACCCCAGCTCCTCTCAAAATTGTCTTCCTTTCTTCAATCATAATTCTTTCATTTATATATTCCCTCTGTAGTGACATTCACAGCCGCACCCAACTTCATCAGAAGATAATTTCCTCTAGGATTCGTAAACTTAAACAGGGGCATTAAAAATTTAATCTCACATTTGCAGCATGGGATTCTCTCATGCCGTAATAGCATCTTGCATCGCCACACAATTAAGAAGCCCAATTTTGTTTCGTGTAAGGAAGGTTAAATAAAATAGTATTTAATTATTTTTAAACTACAATGATCCAAACAACATGGTTGTTTCCCTTGATCGTATGTGTTAAGTTTCATTTTGTGCTTTAGTGTATTCTTTCTTTTAATTTCATGACTTAAAGTTTGCTTTTATTTGCATTTATATCTATCCCTGTGTGAGTATATGCTTTGTGTGTGTGGGTTTTTTTGTTTGTTTGTTTGTTTGTTTGTTTTTTTGTTGTGTGTGTGTGTGTGTGTGT
>JADRCD010182200.1:0-13203 GCA_019843815.1 Montemys delectorum
CCCCCCCCCCCCACTAAGGCTTGCAGACTCTGATATACTCTCAAAAGGCCGAGGGAATAGTTGAAGAAAGATCTTTAGCGTACTGGTAGTTTATGGCGGGACTGTGGAAGGAGAGAGTTTGGCAGCAGGAGAAGGAAGAGCAGCAAAGAAAACTCAGGAGAGATAAAGAACGTCAGAAGAGGTCTCTGAGGTCACCTTGGCCAACCAACAGGAGGCGCAGATTCAGGGCACAATGGAAGCAGAATGCATCTGAGAGAGGCGGACCTGGAGGCTGCGATTCCTCGTCCCGGAACCTGCTGCTGGGAGGGCTGCGCACTGGGCCGGAAGCCCCTAGGCCCGTCAGTGCTGACCTTGCAGCGGCGCGGGCCGCGATCGCCGTCTGCTGGCCGCCACCACCCTCTCTGTCCTCGCGGAGCCACCTCGGGCTGTCACCTGTGTGGCGGAGGCGCCCCTCGCCCAACTACTGCCACCACAGCATCAATGGAGGGTTGGCGGCCGGCAGTTCGCTGTTTGCCTTTCAGCACGCGCCTCTGACCCCGGTCTCAGGGGGCATCTTTTTTTCCTGGGTCGTCTTCAAGCTTTCTCAGCCGATCTCGATCTCCTGGGGCCCAGCCTGGGCTAACTTGGGGAGGGCTCTTCCCAAACACCAGAAGGAGCTAAATTCAAAGCTGGGTGGTTAGTTTGTTGTTGCTGGTTTGTTTAAAGGGGGGAAAGAAACAAAACGGATAAAGGGGGGAAAGTCGGGGGTGGACAATCACTCGCAAATAAGGAACTTCGGCCGATTAGTGTCTTTACCAGAACCTAGCCTCTCCTAAGCCACTCTCAGCTTGAAAGCACCAACTCCTCTCTTTTGAGTTTAGAGAGCCGCTGTAACAGCGCCTGTGGGAAAATAAAGTACTCCCATCTACGCTGTCAGCTCCGGCTCCAGCGGTCCTTGTGGCGACCAACCGGCACACACAACCCGGAGCTGCCCTATGTGCGTGCCTGCCTCTTGGCTCTCTGGGTGGAAGCATTCGCAGTATCTCTGGGAGCTTCGAGTAGGGGCTCACCCTGTGAGCAGTACTCACACATATAATTCAAATTTCACAGCTGACCTGCTCTGAAAACCTCAATCAGCTTCTAATTGAAGGGAAAACAAAATATTGCTTCCCTACAGCAGAGCTAACGATTTAATCATTATATCAGACATTATAGCTTTTAATTAGGCTAATGCTGGTACTGTATGGAAAGAGATAATTCAACCCAGTTCTTGATGAATTCTGTAATTGGGTTAGCGGCGGAGCAGTCGGGGGAGAGAGACGTCAATATTCAAGCTGCGTCTGGAGCCACCAGGTTTATGAATGAAAAAGAGGAGGAAAGCCTGGAACCCAAGGGGGCATCGAGCCCTCTCTCCCCGGGAGCTGCGGGTAGTAGGGAAAGAGGCGACTGAGATGCCAGAGAGGCTGGGCCGCTGCCGGGTGTCGGGCCTCGCGGGTTTGGAAGCGAGCGCCGGCTTCTGCCGCGTGAAATTTTCTGACAAGAATTTCAACAGGCCTACTTTGCGGGCACACCTGGGCACCAGATCTCGAATCTATCTACTCGGCCCGTCCCATGCCTCCAGGAGGGCTGAGCCTCTCCAGTAGCTGTTATGGCTTTCCATCCAATGGCCTTTGAAAAGGCAAGCGCTGCCTGGGCTCCCACCCATCGCGAGTGCGGGCTGGGCGTCCACAGCGCCCCTGGCACTCACACTGCAGAGAGCAGCTCTACCCTCGCGGGTACCCTGGGTGCACCGGGCGCTGGTGGCACCGGAGGCTGTCCGCATCCTTGTGTTCTTGCATCTCTAGTGGGTGCCCAGGCTTGTGCCCAATGTCTTGCCTTCTCTCCAGCCCTTGGCTGAGCAGTTACTTGGCCTTGGGCTAAAGGAGAAGGTTAACAATTAGAGGGTGTGGGCCTGCTTACCTTCCGGAAAAAGAATGGGGAAGCAAAAATCCGTTCGCACTTGCCTGCGAAGCAAATTGTGCCAGGGGCACGAGTGACCCACTCCTCTCGCTTCCCATTCTCTCTGCCAAGTAGGGCCTGGGCTAAGAGACGCTGGTTCAGGGTCGCTTGCCATCGGACTCTACCCGGCATCTGAGAGATGCTGCGTTCTGCTTGGGCTGGAAATGTCTTTCCTATCCTCTTTGCCTCTAGATTTCTAATACACACAAAATTTGTACTCAAGCCTGGGAGTCAGAATCTGACCCTGCCTAAGGAGAGGGTTCACAGTGAGCCTCTTATCGGGGGTCTGATAAGAGACAGTCTTGTCTCTGTAATTTGGTTGCCTGAGTCGCGCTCTCTGCGGTTTTAACCCAGATGTTTTTAGGGTGAGATTTTTTTTTAATGTACTTAAAAATTTTCTGCCGCCGTTCTTAAATTTTTCTCTTAGTCTTTGGTTTAACTACATCAGCACAATATTCTCCTTCAAGATAAATATACTGTATTGTGATTCATCCGTGTCTTATTTTGTCAGCAATTACTGCAAAATTAAATGGGTCACTGTGAAAGTTTCATTTACTCAACCCTCCGTAATTAACAGTTTGAATACACCTTTTTTACATTGTGCAAAAGTTGTAATTTTCCAATGCATGTTGTGTCTTCCTGATAAAGAATGCGGGTTAAGTTAGATGTGATCAGGAGGATTCAAAGCTCCCCTTCCAGGGGAGGGGTGTTGGGTTTTCCCCTAAGACCAGGAAAGCTTGTGCACAAGATTAAACTTCTCTGAACAGTTGAGCTTCACAACTGCTCAAATCAAAATTTGCAGAGGGTAAACTGGGGAGAATAGAACGTGTCTGATTAAGGAACATTCCCAAAGAAACCTTGAACAGCAAGACTCTTTGGGCTAAGCAGACAGGCCTGCAAGTCCCCGCACCTGGAGCATGGAGGGCAAGGTGAGCTAGGACCTACCAGGGATGGTAATGGTCACCTTTCCATGCTGCCTGAAACAATGTTTCAGCTCTGTAGCATGGTCGGTCAGGCCCAAGGCTGTCAACGACCAGGGATATGTGCAAGAAGCCACACTTGGAGTATGCACAGCCCTCTCTCACATTCTCATTCATTTAGCCCCCAAATAGAAAAGGCATCGCCCACAAGAGGAGACAAGTCATGAGGAATTTCTATATGAAGGGGAATAAAGTGAAACTAGAGATGCTTTTTCCCCTTTACAGGCCATCCCAGTTATTGCAAATTAGATTAGCTACACAGGCTGCAATATAAACATGGCAGGAGGTTCACGCCAGTGAAAACCCATCCACTCCAATCTCGCCTTTCATCGGAGCAGCTCACATAAATCACATCTTGTCCTTTAATACACTTTTCAATGAGATTAAAACATCACTCTGACACAATTTCAAGCCCTTGCAGTCATGTGCCTTGCTTTACTTCAGAAAGTAGCTAACGGGAAAAGTAGGTCTGCGAATATCTCCCAGGCTGTGGGAAGGGCTTTACTGCTCTATGAGGGGCTAATGGAGGACCCCTTAGCCCCATCTGAACGCCATTCATCTTCTCCTTGCAGAGATACAAAGCAGCTGGTCCAGCAGCAGAAATCAGATTTCCCTGGGGGGAGAGGCCTGTTGAGGACTGCTTGCGCACAGGAGCCTTTGGGGGCAGCACACTCTGGACAGGAGGACTGAGAAGGATCACAGGGTTCAGATGCCCTTCAGGACAGTTTTGGGAAGGAGGTCCAGAGAAAGGGGGCGGAGAGGAGAGGAGAAGAGAGGAATGGAGAGAAGACAAAAGAGGAATACACAGAGAAAGACACACAGAGACACACACATGGAGAGAGACAGAGAGATAGAGATAGATGGATAGATAGATAAAGACAGAGAGATAGAGATAGAGATAGACGGATAGATAGATAAAATGTGTAGGGTTTCCGGTAACCTTTGAGTACTAACCTAGGAGTGAAGGAAAAAGAGTTTTTTGTTTTGTTTTGTTTTTTAAAATAAAATTGGCTAAGGGTTCGGGTCAGCACTCCTTACTGTCCCCCAGAAATGCCTTATCTCTCCCTCAGGGACCGGCTACTTCTGGGTCAGACACTTACTCTGGATTTCAAAAGGACAAAGAATCTTAGCAGGCAGCAGGATAGGGTGTTTGAACCCCATCTATTCAACCTTCCAGATATCTAAAATTTCGCATCTAACTCAGAATGCCCAGGCATATCTTTTTCTGGAAGACAGACTGGACACAGCTCATCCCACCTCCCCTGGGATTCAGGTCGGCCACATGGAGCTTTGTCTCTCTCTAGACCAACTGCAGAGTTGGGCTCATTGCTAGGAGGAGCGGGTGATGCTGGAGACCCCCCCCCCCAGAGCACCTGAGGGGGTTCTCATGAGAGACCACTTCCTTCCACCCCAGTCCCCCTTTCCAGCCTCTTCCTCAGTCTCTAGCTCCCAGGCTCAATAACTTTAGTAGGGCCCAGTAGGAAGCCACCTGGTGGCTTTCTGTTTAACTTCACTGAGCACCCAAACATCTTCCGTGGGAGTTCTTGTTCAGGTAGTGCCACTCGGCCTGCCTTGCTCTGCCCTAAAACTCCTAGGCGAGGAAACCTGGCGGAGTCCAGGAGAGGGACATCTCTCTTGCCCCTTTCCTGAGGATGCTGAACTTGACCACAGTCAGTATTCACAGCCCAGCTCTACTGGGCCTGTGGCCAGTGAGGGTGTTTCCTAGCAGTGACACCCACCCGCCAAGCTGCCGGAGATAAGACTACTGAGGACGGAGCAGGACTCTTCCCTCCAGCTCCAGCCGGAGGGAAAAGCCTCAGTCCAAGCCTCGGAGGAGACAAGCGTTCCTGGGATTCCTCTGAACCTAGTCGGGTGCGATGAATGCAGCTCCCTTCCAACCCCAGCTTCCCACAAAGGCGCATCCAGAGGCCGCGTCCCCTTCGCACTGCAGGAAATCAATGGCAGAAAGCGGGCTTTTAATGGGTTAATTGACTGGAGGCCTCTATCGCCTTCAAACACCTGTTTCCTGCCAGTGGAGGCGGCCCGTCTGGTCCCTGCCTAGGTCGATGCTACTGTGTCTGCCCGCCTTGCTCATCGACTTCAGCCCATGGCGAAAATCCATTTCACCTCTGAAAGTCGCTGACTATTTCCCGTTGCCTGCTACTGGAACCGGTAAAAGAGGCGGCAGATGAGGGCGGTCAACGGTGGCCTAGAGACTTCTGAGTGTTCACAACAAGTTTAACCAAAATAGTAAAAATAAAAAAGACCCAACCCCCCCCCCAAAAAAAAAAACCCGAGTGGTGCGCTTGACGAGGGAGGACGCCACCACTCTGGCTGGGCCTCTATGCCAGGGTCACCTAGGGAGGGCCCATCAGGCGTGCAGTACTCCAGATCAGACTCCGGGAGTCCTCCTCTCACCGGCGCGCGACCTCCACCGGGCCAGTGCGGCTGCTGGGCAGAGAGACCCGGTCCAACGGCCCTCTGCGTGTCGGGGGCTCCCGGTGATTGATTTTTTTTTTTTTTTTTGGTAGCAGAATTAATACAGTCAAGTCTGTCGGTCAGTCACAGTTAAATTGATTCTTTGCCCAAAACACCTCTCACTAAGTGGCACACGCTTCAACATGTCAATTTTTGAAGGTAATTTCAACCCGTGGGTTTAGTTCTTGACGCTGCCTTGGATGGTGGCAAAGAGCCCGCAGCCTGGCCCCGGTAGGGCCGGGGGCGGGGCGGAGGCTGGCGACCTGAAGGGGTACGGCCACCCACTAAATCTTGCCCCTATAGCCACAGGGCTCGATCTCCCTTCATCTCCGTCTTTAAGGGCGACCCACCTAGACGTGGCGTTGGGCCGTGGGGCGGTGGCCAATCCGAAAGGCTGAGGACCCGGGGAGGAGTGAACTTACAGATAAGAAAATGACCAACGGACCCGCGAGAGCGCTCGCGAAGGTCACCCGCTTACGCGGCCGCTCTCCACAGAGGCCAGAAGGTTGCGAGCACCCTGCACATCCTCTACCGACGGAGACCCGCGTCCATCCTCGCGCCTCTCCCGCCACCAATCCCTGCCCGGCCGGTGAAGCCCCCGCGCGCGCGAGTTCGAGACACACTTACAGTTAGTTCTTCCCGCAGCCCGCCGGGTCCGCAGCGCTCGGCCGGCCTGCACCTTCGCAGCCCGGTCTGGCTGCCGGCCGCGTGGGACTTGGGCTCCCCGCAGGCCGAGCGCACGCGCTGAAGCCCGCGGACCCCGGCCCGGCCAGGCTGGGAGCAGCGACGGCGCCCGCGCCACGCGCACGCACACTCACACGCGCACCCCGGCTCGCACACTCGCTCGCACAAGCTCCTTGCTCCTCGCTCGGCACACACACTCGCAGACGCACACACTGCAGGCGAGAGAGACAAGAAAATGAAATTTATTATTGATAGAAAAGACTCGCAAGACAATTTCAGGTTATTGTTTCTCTCTGGAAAAGGGGGATCCCGCCACATAATGAAGCGCCTTTTGTGTGGCACTGAACAATACCAAACAAGTATTCTAATAAATAGCCGCGTTTTTGTTCCTGCTCGGCAGTGAATAGAAGGGAGCCGTTGCTTCGCGAGCAGCTGGGACGCCGAGCCGAGCGGGGAGGTGGAGCCGCTGCTCGCCCTCCTCTAGCCGCTCCCCAGCCGGGTCCCCGCCGCTCCCCATTCGCCCGCGCCCACCGCCCCTCCCGCTGGCCCGACCGCAGAGGTTCGGGACCCTGGGACCCTAGGGATCTCTCACCCTCCCCCAGAGGCGATCGCACACCGCCCCCCATCCCTGTCAGCAGTCACTTGTGGCATCCCACGGGCGGCGACTTTCACCGGGAGTGGCTTTCCGGCTTTCCCTACCTCTTGCAGGGGGGACGCCCCCGCCCGCACTCCTGAGTCGGCGCGGTCAGTGCGCGGGATCTGAGCGGCGCGCCCCCTCCGCCCCCACCGCGTCCTCGCAGTGGGTTTTTTGGGCTCTGCTCTCGGCTGGAGCTTTGTTGTCTCGCCGAGGGGACACCTTGGACGTGGGCGCCGCGCCAGGCCTCCCCCGGAGCAGCGAGGGCAGGTTTCCCCCCCTCCTACGATGCGCTCCTCAACCCCACCCCTCTCCAGTGCTCGCTCTACCAAGGGCAGCCACAGAACGAAAGGCAAAGTCTAAGGATTAGTGTGTGAACACAAAGCTCTCCAGGTTAAAAAAGACAAGAAGAAGAAAAAGAAAGAAAAGAAAAGAAAAAAAGAAAAAGGAAAAAAAAAAAAAGTCGCCCAGACAGGGGTCTGTCCGGGTGCAGACAGCGAGAGAGAGCGGGGCGGGGCTCTCAGGGGCAGTAGCCACTGCGTGGCCAGCGGGTCTGCAGCGGGGACCCTCCCAACACTCTGTAACTCCCTCCTTTGGCGGGTCCCTGTCCCCGGCCTCAGCTGCAAGGCTGGAGCTGCGGACCAGCCCACTGCGAAGCAGGGCGCGCGGCCCCGGGACATAGCGCAGGAGAGAACCTCTGAGAAGGAGCCCGGCTGCAGCCGCTCCAGGCTGGCTTTCAGTTTCTCCTCGCTTCCTGGTCTCCCTTTCCCCTTTGGTCCCTCACTGTAAAGAGGTGTCAACGCTTTGGACTGGAGACCTAAACCCTCTGCGACACCTAGAAAATGTTCCAAAAGCAAACTTTCCTTTTTCTTTCTTTTCTTTTCTTAAAGGGATGATAACGCCCAAAGGATTTACAATTCACTCTCAACCCAAGGAAAGACGTTCACTATTTTTTTTTTTTAAATGTACAAACACAGCACACGTGACAGTACCAAGCGTTTGCTCACCCGGTCGGGGTGCTGGCGGTGTGTACTTATCTGGAGCTCGCTCTCGTGGACAAACGCGCGCCCCTCCCCCCGCAGCTGCAGGGTTTTTTGTTTGTTTGTTTTTTGTTTTTGTTTTTTTTGTTTTTTGTTTTTTGTTTTTTGTTTTTGTTTTTTTTTTGTTTTTTAGCAGATCCGTGTCTGGCTCTAACCTCAGAGATAAAACCTCACATGACTTTCCCTCCGTGGATCTTAATCTAGGCAAGCACTTTGTCATTTGCAAATTATTTCATAATCGGACCGAGCGATTTCCATGCGCAATACAGGACTTAGCGTGCTGGAAATCGCCAAAGCTGAGGAGTTGTCCAGGGATCCTTTCCCTAGTTGCAAGGCTTTCCCCAAAAGACACGTTGGTCGGACAGAGAGGAAGAATAGAACCGGTGGAAGTCCTTGGTGACTCATTTTTGAATTTTTGTTTATTTGTTTGTTTTTGCTTTTTTTCCCTCAAACTGTTTCCGAGAGATCGCATTCGATTGGAGTTTTAATGATTTAGCTCAGTTATTCCAAATGTCGGCAACACCAAGAAGAGGGAATTTGGCCTTGGGTGTTTTTTTTTTTTTTTTTTTTCGGGTTTGTGCAGGAATCTGGGGGCAGGAAATGAGGAGGGCTTTGGAGCTGGAGTCGTTCCAGCAGACACCGGGAAGCGCTTTCCTTTTGTATGGAAAATGGAAACATTTTGGAATCCAGATTTAAAACTTTGACTTATATTTTACATGTTAAATCACTGAAAGATTGGGTACAACAGTGTATAAAGACTCAGAACCTGCAAATATTTGAATGGTTTTTGTGAGCAGAGCAGCTGCCAGTCAGCTGGCTTTGACAGGCTGTCACAGTTTTGTCATTTAATAGTGGGTGTTAGCCTAAGTGCAAAACACTCTGGCAAACAGATGTCAAATCCGTATCAATGGGGGTTGTGAAGTGGAGTTTAACCCGCATCACGGGGAGCTCGTGTGCACACGGGTCCTCAGTGTAGAGGAGGATTCTACAAGTCAAAACCTGGCTCTAGGTGCTGGACACACAATCTTGAGAGTCTGTCCAAACCAGGACGTGTCTCTCTGGCACAGGCAGAGGAGAAGCTGGAGGTCAACCAGTTTTGTAGGTCATGGAAGTGGGCAGATAGTATGGCTCTCTGACTTCTATGCAGTCATCAGCTCTGGTTTTGTAGATCATGACTGCTCTTTGTAGATCTGGGAATAGAGTTTGGCAGCCATGCGCTTTCCATGGCCCCTATGGTATAGCAAACTTTTCTTAGGAGAAACTGAGCCCGCAGAAACCTCAAAAAGGTCTGTGGTTGTGGCAGACCCTACCTTAAGCCTGGCTGTATTTAGGCCAGAGTCAAGGAGGCTCAGAGCCCAGTGCAGAGTGGCTGCCTTAGATTTTTGTTTTTTCTGCACCAGACTTGGGAGTCTGACACAGACCCAGCTTTGTCAGTTGCTATGGGAAGAGTGGAGGGACCAAAAGGCACTAGGTTCTGGATTCAAGACTCAAAAGAATATCTTTGCTCAGGCTTCCAGAGGCTGGCCTTCCATTCATGGCACACAAGCAGGACCTTCCTCTGAAGATCTGAACAGCCAGTCAGACACAAGGGCGGTGGTTTTAAGTGAGGTTGTGGGGTTTTTTTGTTTGTTTTTTTTTTGTTTTTGTTTTTGTTTTTGTTTTTTAAAACAGCTGGAGGGGAGCCCTGTGGCTTTTGTATTTCTCCACTGGGGATTTCACTGGGTGAGGGTGTCTACTCTGTCTTCTCCATCAGGAGGGTGTCTACTTTGTCTTCTCCATCAAGAGAAGATTATTCAGCAGTAAGAACTTGAGTCTCAGGACTTTGCTCCTCCTGAAATATCTGTCTGAATCTGTCTTCTCCAGGTAAGTCTGGCCCGTATCCCACACACCAGCCACCTTGGCAGGCATTGTCCTTTTCTTTGTCTCCTTGTCCTGTCAGTTCCCCTTCCTCTTCCTTCTCTTCCTCCTCCTATTCCTTCTCTTCTTCCTCCTCTCCCCTTCTCTTCTCTCTCCTCCTCTTCCTCATCTCCCTCCCTCCTCCTCTTTCTCCTTCTCTTCTTCCTCTTCTTTGAATTTATACATGAACTTAGAAGGTAGGAATAAAAAAATTCAGATTGTACCACAAAATGAAGCCTAAGAAGATTTAGAATTTCTCAGGGCTTCCCTCTAAAAAGGTCTTTCTGCTGCGGTGTCCCGTGTGAAAGGTGTCCTGGCCTTCTAGCCAGTGTCTGTGTTGTAATAATAGTGATTAGCGCTCTGTCTCTGCAACCTTCTGACTCTTGGATCAGCTTGAGACCTATTCTTTCTTGTGCTGGATGAAGGGCACACAGTTGACACAGACCTTCATGGTTCCTTATGGTCTTTTTAAGGGACTGCAGTAAAAACAAAACTCACTCCCATCTTACCCCCAAACATACAGACTGATGATCATAGTGGCCAATGTACCTAGTGTTTCTGTGCCACTGACTTTAATAACATTTTAATTAGGGGGAGGGAGGGGAAGCAGCAAGCTTTCTCTGTATAGCCCTGGCTGTCCTAGAACTCACTCTGTAGACCAGGCTAACCTCAAACTCAGAGATTTGCCTGCCTCTACCACCCAAGTGCTGAGATCAAAGGTATGCACTATCACATCAGGCTGATCTATTAGATTTTAAAAGACAGTTTCCATAGGCCTGCAGGATTAATTAATCCTGAATGTACCCATGATCCATATTTTCACCTGTCTGAGTTCTTAATCACAGGCCTCCTACTGTGCATTGCTTTCCTGGAAGGAGATTTTGAAACAGCACAGAGGTCCCCTTCAGCAGGCATCCCTGATTAGTGACAGCAATGCAAAGAACATCTGAGCCTGCCACAGGGCAATACTGGACGGGGGCAGGTCTTCATTAGATACACTTCTTATACATGAAAGATGCAAGTCTTCAGGAGGAGGGGTCACTAACTCCTCCTCAATGTTCCCATGTGCAGTGAAGACGTTGGTAAGAACTACAGGGTTCCAAGTTAAACTGTGGGATTCAGGCCCAGAGAATCCAGGGCCTGAAATCCACCCTGGGGCCAGAGGCTTGAAGGCTATAGATGACTCAGGGACTCAGGAAAAATGAAGTAAGTCATCCTTGAAAACGGCCAGGACTACTACTTCAATGTGCCTGTGTGTGCCCCCCACCCCGTGTATCTCTGTCTGTTTGTCTGTCTGTCTTTATCTCTGTCTCCCTGTTTCACTATCTGTCGGTCTCTGTCTGTCTGTCTGTCTTTCTGTTCTCCAGCTCAAGGATCTGCCTGCTGTTGGAATTAAAGGCATGCCATAGCACTGCCTGGCATAGCACTGCCTGGCTATGCCTTCATGTTTAACTGGATACAGGGCACAGTTTTTTCCTGTTCCTCTTCTCTGCTTTTGCAGTTCTTAATCCATAGAGTAAACAAGATGCAACCAAACCCAAACCCAACGACTGTTCAATAGAATAAAACAGACACATCAAAACATTCTCTCCATCAGCTGAGCAGGGCTGGCACTGCACTTTCTGCCCCTCACCACAGGGCAAGCACCATTGCCCCATGGTGAAGTGCCTCAGCCTTGCTGTCTGCAGGCCGATTCAGACATATGATGTGCACTGTGCTATAAATAGCACAACACGATGTCAACAATATTTATGATATACAATTATGATATTCAACTCTAACTGAATTTCTTTTGGAGACAGGCTCTCATGTTATTCAAACCAGTCTTGAACTCTCTACGCAGCCAAAGGTAATCTTCAACTCCTAATCTTAAATCTTCCCTCCTCTTCCTCCCAACTGCTGGAATTACAGGCATATAGCATTCATTATGTCTGATTCAATTATTAGCTAGTGAATTATTTGTGGCACATTTGTGCTACAGTGTGGATCAGAGGACACCTGGCAGGAATCAGTTCTTTCCTCCTATTTTGTGGATCTGGGGGCTTGAACTCAGGTTGTTGGGAAGCATTTTACCCATTGAGCCATCTCACCTGCCCTATTAACTTATAATTCACATAAAGTCATTTGAAAGTTAAAACAACCATGTCTCATTTCTAAAGCTTATTGACTATGCTAGGTGACTTGACATTGGTGTGAGAAAGCCTTGACCAGCCTTCCAGCCTTTTCTTAGTCTCTGGAAGGAAGTCACTGAATAGGCTCACTTGGAACAGAGGTGGAAACCCCACTGTTGTAGAAAATATTTAATTTCAAACAGGGGCTTCTATGCTGCCTTTGATCATTCAGTTCCCAGATAAAAGACACACAGCTTTTATTATTACAATAAGCCTTAATTAACACTAGAGCTGGGCAGATATCTACCCTCTAAGCTATTAGAATCTATTTCCCCATTAAGAACCCCCAAATTATAAGTTGCCATTTTCCATCTGGGCTGCTCTTAGCTTGAGTTGGCCAGCTCTCATGGCCACGCTCTCACGACTCGCCTAGCCCATGGTGTCTTTCTTCTCCTCTCCTCGGATCCCAAGTCCTACTTATCCCAATTTTGCTCAGTTATAGGCTGCAGGAGTCTTTATTCACCAATCAGGGATAACTTGGGGTGCAAGGTCACATAGCATTACTTGGAGCTTCCTGTAGATTCTCTCCTCCTTGGGAGCCAGCATTTAGCATTACAATACATAGTAAAAGACCAAACCTCAACATCCTACAGGTCTTGACATATTTGTTCATAAATGAAGAAATGGACGACCTCCGTGAGATAGTCTGTGCCAGAGCCTGACTGTGTCCCATGCTGCGTCAGAGTAGCTGGCTTTAACTTCTCTAGTCCTTCAGTTCCTTAATCCTAAAGTGGAGACCCCACACTGCAGAAATGTTGCTAGAAACAAAGGGCTTATCTAATGCAAAGCACCAGGCCTTTTGCTCACAGAAACTCTCTTGTGCTCCTGTGCTTACACCCTGGTCTTCTTTAGATCTCAGTACTGGGAAACAATGAGGAAAGTCAAACCAGGAACACCTAGATTCTCTGTGGAGATCCCACAGGCTTGCGCAGATAGACTTCCTCCATGCACTAACAGTGTCTGAACTCTCTAACTAGTCTTTATGTCTCAATGAGCACTCCAACCATTCTTGGGGACTTTTTAAACATGCCATCCATGGTAACAATGGTAACAATGGGGTACCTGGTTATACATTGTCTTGTATTCAAACTGTCTTTTCATTTGTTTGTTTTAAATAAGAGTGATTGTATCTTAAGGTTTATACTGATCCTATTGATAAAGGCTCATTTCATTATGACAAAGGATTCATGCCATATTTTATTCACAGAAACCTCTTGTTTAATTTTTGTTCTTTTTGCTTCAGATATCCATCCACACATTCATCTTCCACCCATCCATCCTTCCACCCACATACTCATCCATCCATCCATCCATCCATCCATCCATCCATCCATCCATCCATC
>JADRCD010182203.1:0-14084 GCA_019843815.1 Montemys delectorum
GGTGGAGCCTCCATGGAGACTCTCATCACCCCCTCTTTCCCTGTCCAGCCATGCCTTTCTCTCCCAGCAACTCTCCCTGTAGTCCTCTTAGCAGTGCCTTTAGAGTGTTCCATTAAAATTCCAACTCTACCTCATTCTACAACTTGGGACAGGGTAGGAGAACAATTCATTGAAGCAGCCATGCTCTAGTGCCCTCCAAGTAGAGTGGTGTGATACATCGGCATGTGTGTTACATGAATCAAACTGCCTTGAGAAGATATGGCTCCTGCACTTTTCCAATGGCTCTTGCATAGAACTCGAGGTTAGAGTACCTTAAAATCGGGGTTCAGGAAGAGCCCTGCCAGTTCCTGTAGTAGCTTCCAGGTACGAACGTTCGCTCCCCCATTCAGCATACTGTAAGAGGCCTCACCCTTGTGTCAGGATTTAAGAGCACAGTAGGGAATGGCACAGATGTGACCCTGGTACATTAAGACCATCCACAAGCTGCAGCAGTGTGAGGAATCTGAGCTCTGTGGGGTTGGGAGTCTATTGGGTTGAGGCTTCTGGTTAGCTTCCCCTGAGAGCCCCTAACACTGCTCCAAGTGGGGTCGGAACAGTTTGTACCTTGGATTGGTGGAAGCTCTATCTTGGTCCGTTTTGACTCTCTGGCCTTCCAGCTGCCCTGCAGTAGGGGCTGCAGAGTTGAGAGAAGCCATATGTGAATCTGTGTCTTGTCATGAAGAACCTCTATCTCCAGAGGAGGGTCAAGTCTGAGAGAGACCTGAGCCTTAGAGGATGGGGTGGCCTCTGAGCCACCTAGCTGGCTGGTGAGCATAGAGGGACAGGGAGGGGATAAACCAGATGGAGAGAGAGATGGAGAGAGATAAATTCCCACCTGAGAATCAGGGAGCAGTTCAGAGTCCTTGGGTTGGAAACAAAAAGTCTTTAGGGATAATTTAAATTCTAGGTTTCACTCTCAAAGCTTTGCTGATTGTCTATGTGGCAGCAAACAAAGCCTGTAGTGTGGCGATGGGCTGTACCTAAGAGCCCTATTTGGATGCAGATAAGCCAGGGTAACAGGGCATTTTGGCTGAGTGCTCCAAAGAGTGAGTTACTTCTGGGATTTTATTTCATCTTCTCTAGAACTCTGTGAGAAGGAAGACCAGGCAGTTGGTAAGTCACTCAGACAGAAAAATGGAGGTGCCTTTAAAGATAGCATTGCGGAACAAAAAACAAAAGGGATAAACCTCTGAGACTGGCAACTGTGCCAGTCTAGGGAAGGAACAGATGTCGATCTAGAAACAGGAAGGACCAATGTGAAGGCTAGCAGAGTGAGGAGTTGCCATAAAGAATGTGGTCAGCATGTGTTCAGGTCCGTGTGGTAGGGATTGTGGCAAGATGGGTAGATGCTTAGACAGACATTCACTCTTCTCCTGACCTTTGACTCTTGCCAGGCCCCACTGGCTAAGCCCAGTTGGATTTGTGAAAGGACAAGGGTACCTGAAGGTATGGTGCTCTCCAGCTTCCTGAGCCCACAGCTAATAGTGGAGGACTCTTGTAAGTAGAAGGTGTCCCGGCAGCCCCTTCAAATCCTGATGAAAGGATCCATTATCCATTATCCATATATCCATTATCTGGAGGACTAGACTTCAGGTTCCAGAAGGAAAAAAAAAAAGGGGAAATGCTAGCCTTTTGTCAAAAACCATTAAGAATTTCAAGGCAAAAATAGAGACTGATTGTCACACACCCTTGAGGCTGTCTGGTTCCTAAGACTCAGATGAGGAAACCGAGGGCTGGAGCAGAGCATCAGGAACCTCACCAAAGGCTCTTCCATGTGGGCTCAGCTCTGCCCTTTACTGACAGACAAACAGACTCGACACAGCTAACAGCGGCAGAAGCAGGCCCATCAGGTGAGGCTGGCTTCAGCTCTGCCCCATGCTGGAGTTTGTCCCAAGTGTTGATCCTGCATTATGCATCCCAAGCATTGAGTCTCACTCATGCTGAAATGGGTAAGGGCATTTGACACTATCTGTTCCCTTCCTTGGTTGATCTGAGCATGACAGCGAGAGCTATGGATTGAAATGCACTGAGGAGGAGTGTCCAGCCATGGAGGCCTGCCAAGAATGCTGGCTCCTGTCAGCTTATCCCAAGACCGTCCATCATAGTGACCCCTTAGCCACACTCTCACATGCTCCATTGAGCACTTGCCAGGTGTTGGGAGAGGCATGCCACAATTACTCCATCATTAAGTCAGTCCAGCAATCTAGCATACAGCCCAGCAAACAGGCTAAGTGGGAGCTGGCAGCTGAGAAGCCTAGATCAGATGGGCAATCTCCCAGGCTTCTTAGACCATCGATCGGCATAGCTGTGGGGCATGTGCCTGCTCTGAGAACTCCCTGACACACGAGGAGCTATCCTGAGCAGCAACCACCAGCCAAGCCACTTACTGGCTGCTGGTCCTCAGAAATGATTAGTTAATGGGTTGCTAAGTGCTAGAGGTAATTTGTTGTACAGAAGGTAATAAATTCTCTCTGCTACCTGTGTTTCCTGGAGTTGCTCCCAGAAATACTGGTAAGCCTTGAGTCTTTGTTTTAGGGACAATTTTCAGGCAAACCAAGGCCTTTGTCATTGCCCCGGACTAACCCTCAGCCCCATCACGTGGGTGAAGGGCCAGGCTGGACCCCCAGCCCCAACCACATGAGTGAAGGGCCAGGCTGGACCCCTAGCCCCAACCACATGGGTGAAGGGCCAGGCTGAACCCCCAGCCCCAACCACATGAGTGAAGGACCAGGCTGGACCCCGAGCCCCACCACATGGGTGAAGGGCCAGGCTGGCTTTGTATCTGTTCCTCCATGTGGTTGGTGTCTTGTTGGTCCCTTGGTTAGGGGGATGAGGTTCAGGTTCCTAAGAGTCTCAGGGCTCAGCCAGAGCCTCCTCACGTGAAACTCTCCCTCCCAGCCCTTTACTGTGGCTTCATCGGCCAGAACTTTTCTGCTTAGACCGAGACAGTGATTTCCTTCGTGCTCGTGGGTAATGTCTACCTTTGTTCCTATCTCACAGGAACATGGATCTGGCAGCTCTTGTCTGCTTGGATCCAAATGGTGACACGAGAGATGTGATGGATGATTCTTATCAATTCCCAGAGCCCTCTGGGTACCCGCCAGACAGGCGTGACTTAGAATTAAGTTCTTATCTTACTTTGACAACCCAGGCAGCCAATCTCACCAGGAAGAGAGCTGAGGGAACTGGGGGTGAGGGGCACCCTCTGAGAACTTCAAGTCCAACCCCCCTCCTCTTGCCAAGAATGACTGACTCTCTGGCTGTCTTCCCAGCAGGTGTTCGGTAAATGCACATCAAAAGGCCAGACTGGAAAAATGCCAGTTTTGCATTTTACACAGAATCATAGGTCCTAGGCTCTTAAAACAGGATCACTCCAAACACACACTGCTCTCTCCTCTTCCTCTGACCTGGTGACCCCCACCTCCCAGTTCTGTATCACAGTTGACGTTCACTACCCCCTAACCCCCACACTGGGCTAGAAACCTTGGCTCAGTTACTTTCCGATTATGCTAATTAGCCAGGCTTTTTGTTGTTGTTTAAAGGATGCAATTATTACCTTCAGTTTGACAGTTTCTGACATCATTAGCACTCACAGCTGCCAGTACTACAGTGCTATTAGTCACCTGAATTGCTCCAGAAAGACAATTACTGTCTTCAGGCTGTGTCCCAGCACTTTGCTGTCTGGGGACAAAAGGTGACAGGGATAGGAGCCTTAGCAAATCTCCGCAGTGAGCAGGAATCACTGGGGGAGTTGAGACTGCAGCCACTGGCTCCGGTTGCTACAGTCGGAGTGGGCAGCCACAGAAGAGAGGGACAGCTATGACTACCTCCTTGGGAATCAGAGGGCCATGGTGGCCGCCAGAGACATGCAATCTCAGAGCAGATTGTGGCACTCGCCTTTGGCCCCAGGTAGAAAAGGTCCTAGGCCAAGGCCAGCCACCGTGTCAGTGGGCCTCGCTTTTCTATCCTTATTGCTTCCCACAATCCTGAAGTGTAGCATACCTGGAATCCATCTTTCTCTCCTTCTTTGGGTTGCTGGAATCTTATGACTAAGCATCCCCACGGTGATGGACCGTTTCTGTTCTGTTGGATGTAAGTGCCCCACCTCTCCACCTCCATGTCCTACTTTTCTCTGAGATAAGGTAGCCCAGGCTGGCTAGAACTCATGATCTTCCCGACTCTGCCTCCTGAATGCTGAGATTACAGGCATGCACAACCATGGCTGGCAAAATATCTTAACTCTTGATAAATGTATTTCTCTTTTTCATACTGTCACCAACTAGTTATGCCTGTGACATTAATAACCCACAGAGGGAGTTCATGTGCCTACAACTGCCAGGAATACCCTCTGTTTGAGGGCCTGGGAGGGACCATCCTCAATTATCTACTGAGTTGGGGTCCACATGGAGCAGGATGTGGGAGATGCCCCTGGGAAGGCTGCCTTCCCCCTCACAGAGCCAAGCATAGAGAGCTGATTGTCCCACTTGAAGAACAGCCATGCAGGGAGGTGGGGCGCTGGCCCTGTCTCTCTGGCTCCCATCTCAGACACAGCTATAACTTGTTAGGAACCAGTTGAGGTCTATGTTGAGAACTCTGCTGAAAATATTCAGCTTGCTTTGTCTCCTGGTAGCTGTAGAGTCCCCCTGAGGTGGAAGTACTATTCTGGTTTGGAGGCGATGAGATGTAGAAATCTTGGGTCGCTTCTCAAGTTTGTGGGTAGCAGACCTAGACCTCCAGCTCCAAGACGCCACAAACTCTCTCTTCACCCACTCCTCTGTCTGGTCTATGAACTGGGCCCAGGACGATGGCCCAGCAGTGAAGTGCTTGCTGTGTGAACATGCATAAGGATCAGAGTCTGGATCCATGGCACCCATGAAAATGGTAGGTGGGTGTGGCAAAGACCAGCGATCTTCACAGCAAGCCAGCCAGGTAGACTGTGTGAGTCAGCAAGCCCTTGGTTCAAACGAGAGATGCTGTTTGGTATGGTGTACCCTTCCTTAGGAAGGCAGCCATTGTCAGCTTCTAGTCTCCATCCACATGTACAGGCAACTGCACACACACATGCCACTCCATCAGGGTGGTACCCAGGCTAGGATACCTGGGAGGGACAGACAAAGTGTGAGCAGCTGAGAGCATCTGACACCCTCCCCAGGTTGAGGGACTCAGCATCTGGTACCCTTCTTCAGACTTCTCATGGGCAGAATGACAGGACTGAGCCAGGCATCTCCATGCAGGAGTTCAGTTCTGACCTATCAAGGGGTCATATGCCCCTGTGGGTAAGCTCTCCTGGGGTCTGGAGCCTATGTGACTTCTCCCCTGCTAGCTCCCAGTGCCCAAAGTCATGCAGAGCCTCCACTGACATACAGTGGATGACTTCCTGCATCATCCTGACAGCCATCGCTGTCTGGAGCTCTCCCACGAGGCTTCGAGTTAAACCTACGAGTGCCGAGGATAAGGAGACCCAGGAGGTAAATGTCTCTCTCTTTCTTAGATGAGAGGTTTAGTCACTTGCTCCTCCATTGCACAGGGAAGAGGGCCAGAGCCAGGGTTTTAGGGGGAGTCTGGCTGACTCTGAAGCAGTAACCCAGGGGGGAAAAAAATTATGGCAGTTTCTAGTGGCCCTCAGCAAGCCCAGGCAAAGACTACTTCACTAAACCTTCATAGCCCATCTTGTGAACCAGAAAACAGGTCCAGAAGAAATGAATCCAGTTCCAGAAGCCACAGAGCCCGTAGTGGAGGAGCACACATGCTTGGCTCCAACATGCTTTTGATCCTGCCCGCTGCATCATGTCTCTGTCACCTGTACTTCCTGTCCCAAATGAGGTCAGGGTAGGGGTGGGGGATAAGCCAGCTCAAACAGCATGTGCTGCAATGGTTTTCTCTGCAGCCCCAAGGGCCTCGCCCACCTCCCTCAGCCCACACTGGCAAGAGACCTCAGAGAAAAAAAAAAAAAAAACGGGGCAAGGAGGGGTGGAGAGAATTGGAGATGACAGCCCATGGCCGCAGGCCTGTGGGCAGCAGGGACTGGAGGTGGGTTGGCATCCAGGCCAGCGATGACCCACTTTGGGGCTCATCCTCTGTCTGTGTCTTCCTCAGGCCCCTCCCACTTCCCTCATGGACCTGGTGAGGGGCTTGTGTGCCCCACCCCCTCTCACAAAGGAGCTGGGGACAGTGGCAGTCCTGTCTCTCTGAGTCTGCTAGAGGGGAAGCACATGCTCGGTCACTTCAGCTGTGCCAGGGAGACCTGCCTGAGAGATTCTAGCATGCCTATCTGAGCAGGGACAAGGAGCCACTCTGCCAACCACCCAAGATGGCTACAAGCCAATGACAAACCAGTGGTTTTTGTTTTCTTGTTTGTTTTTGTTTTGTTTTGTGGGGTTTTTTTGGTTTGGTTTGTTTTTTTACACTCAGAAGGACATGCCTCTGAGACAATGGATGCACAGATGCCTTTGGTTAAATATTTCCTATATACCAGGAACCTGGCATTGTTTGCAAAGTTCTCTTGCAATAACTGGAGGTATTGGAGTTACATTCAATTTCCCCATAAAATCTGAGGCTCAGAAAACTCAGGGGACTTGTTCAAAGTCACACAGTGGGTCTGATGGGTTAGAGATGAGGGTGTGCCCGGGGAGGGGGGAGATCTGAACCAGCAGCAGATGAGGGTGTGCCGGGGGAGGGGGGAAGATCTGAACCAGCAGCAGGTCAGCCAGGATTTTTGTTGTTGTCGTCAGGTTTACGATGGGAACCTTATTTTAAGAAGGAAGCCACATTCTGAAGGTGGAAGGTGAATTCTAAGGGAAGGAATCCTTAGCAATGGGGCTGTCTTTCTGTCCCCAGTGGAAGTGGTGGTGGTACATTTCCTAGGCTGAGGACAGAGTGGTAGACATCCTGGAACCCAAGAGAATGGTTGTGTCCTGCAGATCCCACTCACCTCAAAAATGCTCTCCACTCAGTCCCCCAGGTGACAGCCTGGCTGTGCCACCACATGCTTAGGGAGGAAGCAGGAGACATCAGCCCTGGGGCCAGGGTTTCTGGTCACGATCTCCCTACACTGACCTCCTGGGAGCTTGGTGACACCTGTGGTCTGCTGCAGTCGGCTTCTTGGATGCATTGCTGGACTAGCTTCAATTGCCTAAGGCAGGATGAGCTTCTCCAAGACTGCTTCTCCTCGACATGTCCTCTCCACCCATCCTGCTCAAGTCCTGAGAATCTGCAGGACCCCTCCCCCACCCCCACTCCCACTCCCCAATCCCTGCCACAACACCAGCACGGTTCTTCTCCCTCATCCCCACACCCAACTCTCCCACCCCATCTTCTTCCTGCACTCCTGCAGGGTTCCTGGGTGCCTCTGCTCTTCCTCCAGCAAAGTGGGGCTCAGCAGCTGTGGCCACCTGCTGGGAGCACAACCCCAGCTTCCCCACTTCAGTCCCCCAGACACTGGAGTGGATATCATGGCTCCCTGCTCACATCAAGAGACTCATGTCTGCCTTGCTGGTCTGTATGCTTGTACTCCACAGGCAGGAGGCTCCTGTGAAGTGTGGTAGCTGGGTAAATGGACCTTTTACTAGAGAGAGATTGTGTTCTGTGAGTTGCTGGATAGTTTGAAATGAGCTTAAACCTGTGCTTCTTGTTGAGCCCTCAGGCCCATCCTGGCACACTCGGGGAGGGAGGGCTTTGAAATGGAAGATGGAGAGGGACAGGCAACTTAGTGATTGAAGCTTAAGTAGAAAGTGGAGAAATGGCAGACAGTGGTCCTGGTGACAATCCCCAGTCGAAACCACACAGGCACACACACATACACACACACACACACACACACACACACACACACACACACACACACACGCAGACACACACAGGGTCCGGGAGGCTGGAAAGCCAGAGGAGGAGGCTGGGGAAAGAGCTGTCCAAGATCAAACCGTGAGACTCCTAGTGCACTGGCAAAGCTGCAGGCTCCCCTTGCAGACTAGACAAGCTTACTGAAGTCCTGACCTAGGAACTCAACGATGACTGTTGCCTGGCATCTGTTCCTGAGCTCCCAGCCGCAGCCACCCCTGGGGTACTTGCCCCTTCAGAAGTCTGGTTCTCAGATTCACGAGGAAACACTTGAATTCCTTAGCTGGGCAGGGAATGACAACACCTTCCATGAGAAGACCAAGGCAATGGAAAGATTTCATGGCCAGAATGATCCCAAACACTGTACAAAATCAGTGTGTGTGCACATAGCAAACAAGTATGTGGTATGTGTGTATGCATGCCTATGCATGTGTATACATACATCTAACGTGCTGACTCTCATACATAACATTCGCTGACTCTCACGCACATTCCACATCCCAGCTTCCCCTTCGGGTCCGAAGTGAGTTTTTTCACACACCGTCTCCTCCTGGCAGCCTTCCATGGTCCTTGCTCACAACACAAGTCAGACAATGCCACAGTGTCCTCCTGGCCCAGGCACAGTGCCTGTCTCTAGCGATAAGTCTCTGGTGGGACCCAAGAGGTTTGGAGCTGTCTCTGTCCCCACACCCATATCAGGGGCTTTCATACTCATTCTTGGGGAATCCGAGTCATGTTCACAACCACTGAGGTGAGCCCCTGAGCATCTGCTCTCAGCTCCCCACTTGGCAGATAGGAAAACTGAGGCCGGCGGATCCCACACTTCCCAAGCTGTGTAGTCAGAAAAGGGCTCTTTAGGTGGAATCCAGTCTCTGACTTAGTCCGTTACTGGGCGTCCTCAGTCTCCCTTCCGGCGATCCACACAGCACCAGGCCATGGTGGACACACTCCTTTCTGCCATTAATACATGTACAATTCCCTTGAGATTAGCTATGGCACTATGGGGAGGTTCCTTCTGGCTGGCCTGAGTCTCTAAGCTCAGGTCCTGCCTGTAGAGAGCCCTGGCTTGCTATAGGTACTGATAAGGACGCCTACCACCCACTTCTGTGATAAGGGCAATCAGTAAGGGCACCCCGCAGGGCCAGCAGCTAGACTTAGGGTAAGATGGTGCTTCAGTTGTAGCAGTGTAGCACAGGATCCCTGGGGGCCAGGTAAGTCCTGGCTTCAGGGCACTGGCACTCCCTGTGTTTCATGGGGCTGAGTCAACATTCACTAATAGGGTGTGTGTATGCAGGAGGAGCCCTTGCTAGTTCTGCTAGGACATGTCTAGGTTCTGAGTCAGGAAAATGGAAGGAAAGGAAGTTGAGGGGAACATAAGACTGCTGACTCCAGTCCTCCATACATCAGCATCAGCAGACCCCAGCTGTTGCTAGGTAACTATTTATCCTCAAGCTGGATCTCACCCTTCAGGCCACCACATTTTCCTTTTTCTCTTTTCATCCCACCAAGAGCCCTGTGAAATCTGCATCTGACAATGTGCTGCCCCCTCACAGACAGAAACTATCGTCCATGCATGGAGCCACTGGCCACTCTGTGCCTGATGTCCAGGAGTGCCTACACGCACGCGCACACGCACACACACACACACACACACACACACACACACACAAACACACTTCACACACTCACTCACACACACATACACACAAACTCACACATACAAACACACTTCACACACATACTCACACACTCACACATACAAACACACTTCACACACACATACTAACACACACACTCACACATACAAGCACACTTCACACACTCACTCGCGCGCACACACACACTTCACACACACAATTACTCTACTTCAGGGAGGGCATGCTGACAGCAAACCATTCCTACTCAGAGAGGTGAAGGGGCTTGACTGCAACCACACAGCAACGTGGGCTCTGCTCTACTGTCACCGTAGTAATGTCTCCCTGGGCTTAGGAATTAAGGCTCTGAACAAGTTTGCCCAGGAGTCTGTCACTCTGACACTGCGGAGCTAGGATGTGTTCACTCACAGCTTTAGTGATCTTGGACAAGTCCCTGCTTATCACAGGGACTCTGATTCTCACTGTGTCTGACTTAGGGCACAGCCAGCTGCTGCAGTCTCTCTCAGCTCGTCCTCTGCTGGTACCCTCAGCAATGGACAGCTGTTGCTTAGCAATGTAAGTAGGGGGGAGGGGTCTGCAGAATCCTGGGATCTGTATAAACCTCCTGCCTGAATTCTACATCTCAGGCATGGGCTTTGGAGACACTGTGCCAACCACAGATCTGAAGCCCAATGCCAGCTGATGGAGTGGGTTGTACCTGGCCTTGCTAATGCGCTGAAAGACCCAGTCTGGCTTCTGACCATTGGTTTCTGGGTGTAGCTGGGCACTGTGTCATCCTGTCAGGTTCAGAAACTGTGAGGTTGGGAGGATACTAGGCCAAAGGGTACCTGAGAGTCTTGACCTTGGGAATGCCTCCCCCCACCTAGAAACAAAGGGAATGGTTCAGAAGTCCACTCTTGACTCCCAGATGTGAGTTCTCAAACAAGGCTAGCTCCAGACATGAAGACTGGGTTTTGGGTGGAAATGAAGCTCTTTGTGTGCCTCTGCCCCTTAAATACTCACTACAACCCTGGGAAAAAGAAACTGAGACCCAGAGAAGTTAGGTGACCTGCCTAGCATTATACAGCCGTAATGAGATAGACTTAATATCTGAAACTAGACCCATGTGACTTCAGACCCTGAACTTACAATGCCTCCCTCAGATTCCTCCCCCAGGTTCCTACTTAAGAAATTGTGTGTGTGTGTGTGTCCTTATGTGTGCATGTGTATGTGTGTGCATTCACATATGCATGGGTATGCAAGCATGTGTGTGTAAGCATACCCTGATGCTGGACATAGAAAGCCAGTATCTCTGTCAAGGACAGAAATTTGATGGCAGTGGTTTTAGCTGTGAGGAACGGCAAGGTGTTAGATGTGGGGGCCTTGTTGTATCAGGAGGAAGAAGGAAAACATGGTGATTACACAGTAGGAAGGGGTCAGGCTGATGAGGCTGCCCAGGGCACTTTGCCCTGGCCACTATGATCTGTTTCAGGATATTAGGAGAGGGCTCCTTGACATCCTATCTCCTTCCTCAGGTGGTGCTGGGGGTTCTGAAATGCCTGGGTCACAGACAAGGGCTGTGGTGTGCATTCTGTCCCCAGGTGGAGCTGTCTTGCGGTCCATTTGCAGCAATCCTCACAGGGTCTCCCCTTGCAGCCCTCTTGGGTCTCACAAGCAGATGGGAGGGAGCAATCAGCCAAGGGGAAGAGAGTCTGACGAGGAGGAAGAGAAGACTACAGGAAGAGGAGGGGAGGAGAGAGGGAGCAGGGCGGGACAGGGAAGGATGTGAAGTGCTGTCTAGGGCAGAAAGGAGGCAGAGGAAGCGGCAAGGAGAGGGATGGGTGCTAGGGCTACAGGGAAACAAAGCAGCAGGAGGGGGAGAGAGAGTCCATTATATCCTATGAGCCACAGGGTGGATAAACAGGAGCAGGGGCAGTAATTGCTCCACCTCCCCACTCTGCCATGCAGATAGTAACTCATAACCTGGACCTGGCCACAGTCAATACCTGTTGACACCAAATGTCTCAGAAAAGAGGCAGAGGCCGCTTTAAAAACACACCCCAGGGGTTGCATACCCACCAAAGATCTAGGGGTCCAGAGCAGCCCCAATCCAGCTCCACCAGCCTCAGTGTCCTGACTGGCAAAGTGGACACAAATATATCTGAAAACCCGACTGAGGGGTGGCGACTGCTCAGTCAGGAAAGAGCTTATGGGGCAGCATGAACCCAGAGCTGGATCCCCAGAATCCATGGAAAAGTGGGGTGAGAGTGGTAGTGTACGCTCGACATCCAACAATGGGAGGTGGGGGAACAGGTGAATCCCAGGTCCTGTCTCAAAGACTAGATGAAAGCCAGGAGGTGGTGGTACAGGCCTTTCATCTCAGCACTTAGGAGGCAGAGGCAGGCAGGCGATCTCTGTGAGTTGAAGGCCAACCTTTGGGAAAAACCCTGTCTCTAAAAAAAAAAGACTAGGTGGAAAGCAACATGGAAGTTTGGCCTGTGGCTTCCGTACACATACATGCATGTGTGTGCTCATGCAACTCAGGAACATGCACAGTTACAGGTACACTCACAAAAGTGACTATAGAGTTTGCATGGGACCATGAGCTTGGGGTCTGGGCCATTGTTCAGCAGAGGAAAGAAGAGAAGTTTAAGGTCCAGCCCAGTGAGCCAGGTGGCCTCAAGCACAGCCAGACATGGACACAGGTGAGCATGGCTCTGTGTGTGTGTGTGTGTGTGTGTGTGTGTGTGTGTGTGTGTGTGTGTGTGTGTGAGAGAGAGAGAGAGAGAGAGAGAGAGAGAGAGAGAGAGAGAGGATGATGATGAATGGAAGGTCCCTTTTCAGTGCATCTTAAACCCAACATGCAAATCTCTCACTCGTCCCCCATGCTCCTGCTCTGAAATGCAGAGAGTTTAGCAGAGAGGAGAGTGGCTCTGGATAGAAGGGACTCAACAAAGCATCTTAGGAGGTAAACGAGTGTGAGATGCCTGTCTCATGTGCTGCATCCCTTCCTCAACTCTTCTGGTGGCCCTTGGGTGGCAGTGGGCCATGGTGGCAAAGTGGGAGTGAGCACATCCCACGGAGGCTGGGGAGTGGGCTGGCCAAGGCACTAGCTCGCTTGCTCGGCTTGCAGTAATCAAGGCTCAATCAGCACTCATCAATGTGTTCTTGAAATAGACCCAACTGGATGGGGGAAGCGAGCAGCGCCTCGGCTTGTATAGCAGCAATCAGAGGAAAGCAATTTTAGATCCTCGGGAACAGCAGCTTTGCCCACACATGCAGGGATTCAGCAGAGCCGCAGTGCTGCGGTGGAGCCCACTGCAATCTTGGAGGTTAAAAATGCCCCACTGGGGCTGCAGCTGCCCCGGCCAGGAGTGGGTATGGGAACGTGGGTCCAGCTGCACTAGGGTGGAGTCCACATTCTCCTTCTGCTCATTGGTGGAAGTCCTACTGTGTGCTGGGAGCATGGACAGCTGCTTTGTTTGTGTGAAGTCCTCTCCTTTTGCAGAGGAGCCCATGGGGATGGAAGAGGTGGCTGTCTGGTCAAAGGCCATTTAGCTAGAGCAGGGTCCCATCTGTTTGACCCCTGTAGTGGGGCCCTTTAGTCTCTAGGAGACACTGGCCTCAGCTAGCACAAAGCACCATGCTAGCAGGACACCAGGCCTTGCAAAACTCTGAGGCCCAGGAGCAACTGTCTCCAGCTTGCAGATGAGGCAAAGTGAAACCTCAAGAGTTGCAGGGGTTTTCAAGAGTCTGATTCCACCCACGGCACATGATATCACCCAGCACTGACCTTCTAAGATCTAGCTCCTCCTATCAGAGGACTAAGATCTGCTCAGCAGCTCCCATCTCCAACCCATCATCTCAGATGCTCCACTTCCAGAGCACCAAGAAATCTTAGCCCACTTTCAAACCACACCCAGGATCTGCATATCCCCCTCAAGGCTGACCCCAGCCTCCTGCCCACCCACCCCCTGCTTCTGGTTCTAGCTGCCCCCTTACCTGGCCCCCTACAGGAGCTGGAAGGTTTCATTCAAACATAAACTGGAACCTGTGAGATGCCTCAAAAAGATGCCACCAGGTCTGAAGACCTGAATTTGATCCTCAGAGTTTAAATGGCGGAAAGAAAGAACCAGCTCCTGCAAGTTGCCCTCTGACCTCCACATACACACATGTGGGCATACATGTGCCCCCTCCATCACATACACATGTAAATGCAGATAAATAAAGGAAAGGAAAGAAATGAATAATGCATACATGCATGCATATATACCACAGCAGACATCAGAACTTGTGCCTTTTCTGTTCAACCTTCACATGGTTCCCAGATCCCTCAGTTTACGTTGACACTAGCCTGCCAGGCCATCCCCTCTACCCACCATCTCTCTCAGTTTGGCATGCACCACTTTCCTCTAAGCATTTTGTTTTGGCTCCTTATCCTGGGAATTGTTCATATGAGCATACAAGTTTCCACCACAGGGTCTTTACACATGTTGCTCTCTCTTCCAGTAATGCTCTTTCCCACATAGTTCTCTCTCTCTCTCTCTCTCTCTCTCTCTCTCTCTCTCTCTCTCT
>JADRCD010182204.1:0-17771 GCA_019843815.1 Montemys delectorum
AAAAAAAAAAAAAATAGATCTGATAAATTTTAAGGTCCTGAAAACTTGTACAGTGTTCATCTACAATAAACGTATAAAAAAATTGGTGCAATTCAGATTACTTTCAAACAATGGAGAACTATACAACACTGAAACATCCACAAATGTGTTAGTTTTTCTTGTCAGCTTGACTAGATCCAGAGTTGCTTGAAAGATACATCTATGGGCATGCTGGGAGTGTTTCTAAAAAGGTTTAACTAAAAAGGGAAGACCCACTCTGCATGTTAGCAGAGCCATCCAAGGCTTGGGAACGAAGACTGAGTATGAAGGGAAAGAAGGAAAATGTGAGTGGAACACAGACATCCATCAGTCGCTGCTTCCTGACCTCAGCTGCAGTGTGACCGACCCACCATCTCACACTCCCGGAACCTTTCCTCCAGGCCATGATGAACCATATCCTCCAACCATGAGTCAAAATAAACCCTTCTTCCTTTGCTTGCCTGTGTCAGGTATTTTGTTACTGCTTTGAGAAAAGAATCTAAAGCAATCTACAGGATCAGCCACAACACATAGAAATCCTGTAATTGCAAAGCTGAGTAAAACAGACCCATGCAAATAAGGACATGAGGAAATGTGCTCACACAGAGCTTCAAGTGAGACTGACTATACTGCCAGAAGTTGGGGCAGCAGCTTTCTCTGTCAGTGGCAATGCCTGGAAGAGTGGATGGGTGCTTCGGAGATACTGGATTGCTTTGTGTCTTGCATCAGGAACTGGATGTTGAGTGGGATGGTTAGCTTTGACACAATCTAGGCATACCTGGGAAAAGGCTCTCAATGAGCAAATGACCAGATTAGGTCAGTCTGTGGGACATGCCAGTGAGGGACTTTTTAAAATTTGATTAATTGAGATAGGAAGACCTACCTTAAAATTGGGGTAACTGAGTGTTCGCTCTGTGTCCATGACTCTTGGTTACTCTACAGCGAAGAACCTGTTTCAAACAAACCCTTTCCTGCCAAAGCTGCTTTTGTCATTGCCTTCTATCACAGTGACGGAAAGGAAACCAGGTGACTTAGACAAATTCACTTTATAAAAACTAAGCAGGGGCTGGAGAGATGGCTCAGCAGTTAAGAGCCTTGACTGCTCTTCCAGAGGTCTTGAGTTCAATTCCCTGCAACCACATGGTGGCTCACAGTCATCTGTAATGGGATCAGATGTCCTCTTCTGGTGTGTCTAAAGACAGCTAAAGTGTATTCATATACATAAAATAAATAAAATAATTCTCTTAAAAAACTAATCAGTTTGAGCATTTATCAGTTACCATGATATGTGATAGTTCAATAAAAAAGTTTTCGCCGGGCGGTGGTGGTGCATGCCTTTAATCCCAGCACTTGGGAGGCAGAGGCAGGTGGATTTCTGAGTTCCAGGCCAGCCTGGTCTACAGAGTAAGTTCCAGGGCAACCAGGGCTATACAGAGAAACCCTGTCTCGAAAAACCAAAAAAAGAAAAAAAATTTTTTTCTAAAAATGAAAGTGAGGAATATATTAAAGACATTTCTCAGCCTTGAGACTGACCATAAATCTGATCCAAATGCCAGCTTCAGTTTGCAAAGGGCCGAATAACCAAGCCTATTTATTTTCCTAGTAAACTGGTTATGACTTCAGACAGGAAACCATGTCCTGGATGGTTTTGAACTTAATGTGTAGCCCTTAAAGACGCCCTTAAATTTCTGATACTTCTGCCTGTCTTCTGAGTGCTGTTTCTATGCATGAACAGCTATGGCTGGTATGTCTGTGCTGGGACTCATGCCCAGGCTCCACACATGCTAAGCAAGCATTGTACACGACCAAGCTACTCCCTCTGCTCCAAAATCCTACTTTAACCTGAATGTTGGGAACGAGAGAGATGTCTTTGCAGTTAGAGTTTCATGCTCTTCCAAATGACCCAAGTTCAGTTTCTGGTACCCCAGTTGATGGTGGTTTGCAACTGCTCCTCACATACACGCATGACATTTGTACACAGAGACCTGTACGCAAACACATAAAGGAAAATAAATCATAAAATTATTTTTTCTTGATATTGTGCATGGTTGTGCATCACCAATGATCATATGAACACTAACAATTATTTCCAAATATTTCACTGTGATGTTACTATTATAAATGAGATGTGAGATGAGATTTGTTTCAAATATAATCTCTCCTTTTGGCCTCTCTAAAGCTTTTGCATGAGTCCTCTGTACATGCCCATTTTACAAATTATAGATCTATTATTTCCCTAGAAGTAAAAGAAATATTGATTTAAATGTGGCCTTCAGCTATAGACAATGTCACTAAAAACAATTCCCCCAGACTCACAGATGTCTCTACCTCATACAGTCACCCCAGAGGAATTTGGCTGGCCTAGTTATGTCCCCCAAGGGTAGAAGGATGGGGAAGGGATAGAGATCAACTCACACAGAATATGCTGACACTGCACTGACTATAGAGCCAGCACCCCATAATGACACCTTTGGATAACACAGAAAATGATTGTGTTCCAAGGATGGGCCATAATGAGAGAGGAAGGGACTGAGAGCCACAGGGGGCACTGTTTTCAATCTCACAACACATCCGTGGGGCAGGGCCAGGTGTGTGCTTGTTTTCAAAATAATACATATTACTATGTTGTCTGTGTCCATGACTTTTGAGGAGAGGATAAAATTGGAACAGCCAACCAGATTTTGTAATCTCTTGTCTCTCCACAAAGAGTGGTCTGGCCAGTATAACCATGTATGGGGACTATTTTGGACAGTGATAAATTTGCCTTGTAAGGTTTATCAACATCTACTGTTAAGCCTCAAGGTAGATTTTGCTGACTGTGACCTTGACAGGATCTAGAATCACCTAGGAAAGGAACCTGTGAGAGACTCTTCTTAATTAGATTAAGTGAGATGGGAAGACTCATACTAAACATGAGCCATGCCGCTGCTGGCCGGAAGTCCTAGACTGAAGAAAAAGGAGAGTGAGCAGAGTATAAGCATCCATCTTTCTCTGATTCCTGATTGGACACAATGTGACCAGTCATCGTCCTGATCCCATAACCATGCCTGTCCTGATTAAAGCAGCACTCTCTCCACCATGGAATGACACTCTGCACCGCCATAATTACCCATTCTTCCCTTAAATTGTTTCTTTTATTTTAGTATTTAAAAATTATGAAACCATTCTAAAAAAAATCACTTCTTGTCAGGTGTTTGGTCTCTGCAAATCTCAGCACTGAGAAAAATAAATAAATGAGCCCCATTATATACACAAGTGATGAAATCTCTTTTGCCTTACTCTGTAGACTGGGAATAAATTATAATAGCTTTTCCTGGTAAACAGATGCACTTGTATATAACATTTTAATAGATAAGTTGATAAGTGAGTTTCTACAACATCTGGATTAGAGTAAGTCTTACCTCCTTCTTACCTCCCTCTCCATCTCCAAAGTTCTCACTGGCCTTGATAAAAAGCTCGCTCAGCTCTTCCTCGGCAGCACCGAAATTCAGCCCTTTACACACTTCCTGGAGACAAGAGTCATTCAGTCTAAAGAGAGAGCTCAAAGTCGGACAGCATCATTCTGTAATCCCTTCCAGAATGGTGACACTTGGCTGATTTGTCAAAAACCCTTCTACATACATATCCAACCACCTTCTTTTAATGAATGTCAGCCTTTTAGAATCAACGACGCTGACATTACTCTGTGGAGCGAAGAGTGACGGCCCAACTTATAAATTCCCTGACGCCTATATTAGCAAGAAGGCGAGATGAGTTTTCTGTTCGCTGGGCTTGTTCTGCTGTCAAATTCTGGGGGACTTGCACTTCAAGTCCCCCAGAATATATTCTCTTCAAATTAAATTATCTTCCTTTTTGCCAGCCAGGGGAAAAAAATTTAGAAGGATATTATCAACTAAGTGGATCAGAAAATGTGAGTTTAAGTCTTGCTTCCTAGGTGAAAAGATATTAAAATGAATTATATTCCCTAGACACACGATGTGTTTCAAAGGGTCACCCACTACATCTGTTAAGAATGTCTTTAAAAGGACCTTTGAGCCAAAAGAGGAGGGAAACAAGCAACCAGTAGAATTTCCTTCCTGAAAGAGATAGTGGAAGCCCATTTGCTGTTAGCAGGACCTTGACGGCTTGTCCCACCTTGGTTTGGCTTCTTTCCACAAGTACTTTTTAACCAGTAACAACGCTGGCAAATGCTGCACCATATAACATACTTTTGGTATAAAAAATAATCTCAGATTCACTAATTTGTGGAGATCGCTCAGTGGGTAAAGGAATTTGGTGTACCAACATGGCAACTTGAAGGGACTAGATTCCCAGGTCCTGTACTAGAGACAGCCAACTTCCAAAATTTGTCTTCCCTTCGCTCGTGCTCTGTGACTTGTACAAGCCCACACCACTACTGCCTGCACACAATGACAAAGCATTGCTTTAACTCTAACTTCTGTATCCCACTTAAGATTGCCTGTCCTTAGCCTGTTCATCCTAGATTGGGACAATCATACTTCATATCATAAACTCTCACTTTGAGTTCCTTCAAAGGAGATGTAAAGGTATTAAAACACACACATACACACACACACACACGCACACTCACTCATACAAACCTTTGTGCAGTCTCGGGAAGTAGCTCAATTTGTAGAACGGTTTCTCAGCACATTGGAACTCATACATTCAGTCTCAGCACTGCATACATTCAGTATAATGCTGCATACATTTAACTCCAGCACTCCAGGACGATCAGTCATTCTTTGCTACACAGCAAGCTTGAGGCCAGCCTGGGCTACCTGAGATGATGTCTCAAAAAGAATTGGAAATACCTTGTGGTTTCGAAGTCTGTAGTCACAGTGGTAGTGGTAAACCTGGAACCCAGTCCCCTCAACACCCTTAATCCTAAGCTGCCATCACCAGCAGCTTTGGCTGTAGCCTTTCCATTAGCCTTACTACAAAGCTTTCCTGGAGAAGCCTAGATTGTGAGTCAGCATGGCTTTTTCCATAAAGGCGGAGCTAATAAGTATCTTAGGCTTTGTGAGTTATTTTATTTTCCTTATAACTACCCAGCTCTATAATCTACCATGAGGAATAAGCCTACAAATGGGTGTGGCTGTAATTTTACAAACAAGCATCAGGCCAGATCTGGACAGTGTGATTGGAGGGTATGCTAGCATGTTTACCTTTGGTCCAGATCTTTGCCTGGTTACATTTATAAAACTCAAATTGGCAACATTTCTTCTTATCTCCTGAACTAAGCTGTAGATTGGACAAAGTACAGAGCTGCCCTGCCCCACATTTTCAGCAAGTCTATCATTCCTAACATCAGGTTATGTCTTTTTAAAACTCCAGAAGAGTGATTGCATGAAGGAGGGAGGATACCTCATCCTCGTGGACTACTTGACACTTCGTACTCTGGGGTAAATGCAGTTTAGAGGAAGTCTCAGCTCTACAAATGATGGCATGTATGTCTCCATGTTTAGAGCAAACTCCAAGCACCATGCAATGCTTCACTCATTTCAAACCTACTTAACTCAGTACCATGCGGACAGGATGCTACACTAGGACATTATTCTAGGAAGTTAAATTCTAGATTATGATCACCTGAAGTACCTTTGCCCTGGTTAGGACATATTAAGGAACTTTCCAGTACAAGAAGAACGAGAGGGCAAGATGATTCCTGAAGGAGACTTCACCATATTTGACCATAGCCTTAAAAGGGTAAGGTAGCAACTGTGTTGCATAGAACAGAACCAGAGGAAACACTTTCCTTTGTCTCTGTTTAGAGAGTTCTGGATTCAGTACCTAGACATGGAGATGCTGTTTCAAAAGCAGGGATACTCATTTTGCCACTGGACATCCCAGCAACGTGAACTCTGGAGATTCCACAGAGTCTATATACCTGGAAATTACAAGCAGAATGTCATGTACAGGAGATTTCTATTATCTAATGCAGTCAAGACCCATTTACCATTGAAAAATAGGCAGTGGTTTGACCTCAGATTACACTAAAAAAAAAAAAAATCAAATAACCTTGGGAAGACAGGACATTTTCCTCTATCAGTGAACATGTACATCTGAGATTGCACTGCTCTGCCCAGTAATTACTTCTGATGTTATGTAATCTATCATGTGTGGGTCTGTCCCTCCAAGAAGGAGATGACGCTAGCCTCTGCACCAGGTCCACAACACAACATAAAACCCCAAGACAACCAAGGAGAATGTGGATGAATTTTGAATTGCTCTAAACTGGAATTTTATGAGAAAAAAAAAGTAAAATTTTATGTCTTAATAAATACATCAACCTCCTTTGTTGGAGTCATAACATATACCTCCCTAGGCAGAGGGATATAAAACGACTGGCATTTCTGCAACCCATGAGGGAATGGCAAAACAAAATCCTAGGGAAGTACCACAAACTGGAGTCTGGAAGCAAATTTTAGATTTGAATGACAGGCACCACCTGTGGATTTTATGAGAATCTGAAAAATCTGCACAATTGAGTTTAGCATAGACGTAGTATAATTGGGATGTTTGAGAGATTGGGTGCCTGGCCCAACCAACCTGTATGTGGGTCCCAGCTCAGTGCAATTTCAACTCTGCCACCTCTGACAAGACAAACTGCCTGAGTATTTTAAGGCTCATTTCACAGATGAGGTTTTAATCTAAATGAGAGGGAGATAATCACAGCACTCACCTAAAGGGTAATTGTGAGAATCCATGGGATAATGAATTCATCAGGAATGCCTGTCCAGTGCCTGCCATGTGCTGAAAACTCATGGGGGACATCTGGTAGACCTTATGAAAAATATATACAAACCAGGGTGAAATACACTTAACTAATATTCCTACTACACCAAAGGACTTTGGGATGCTTCTGGTTGGCTCCTTAAGGAAACATGACCCAGCAGTGCTGGGTGGTTCCTACTGGTTTTGTTCTGACTATGGGTTACATTCAGTCATTCAGTCTCTGTGATGACTAAGAGTCACAGACAACTAGACTGGATTTGGAATCATCTAGAAAATTGGGGAGGCATACCTGTGGCATGTCTGTGAGGGAATTTCGATGGAAGATTAACCCAGCATGGAAAAATCAAGCCTGAGTGTGAGTCATACTGTTCCATGAGCTGAAGGGCATAGGTAAAGAAAATAGTTGTGGGCAAGGGGTTAGAAAGCCCCCTCAGAGTAGGAACACCCTCTTTTCTCTGACCATTGTTCTCCAAGAACTTGAAGATTGGCTCCACCCTGGATCCCACCACTGAATGTTCTGCCTCACAATGGCCCAGAAATAGAAGCCAGATGATCATGGACTGAAAAGCTCTGAACCATAAGCCAAATTTAATTCTGCTTCCCCTAAGTTGTTTCTGTCAGGTACTTTTGTCCTGGTGACCAGAAGTTACTCATATCCTAGGTGATTTTCTAACCAATGATAGAAAAATAATGAAATAATTGAACTAAAAGACATATAAAAGGGTTTCAACCACTCACCTGATGACGAAGAAATAAAGAATAAATTAACTCAAAGACAATGAATCTGAAATGACTCAGGAAAACAAAAAGAAAAACACATCAGGATAAAATAGTCATGTCTGGCACTTCATACCTTTAATGCCAGCACTTAAGAAGTGAGACAAAACAAAGATCAGGAGTTCAAGGTCATCCTTAGATGTGTAGGGTATTCATAAATACACGGGCCTATGTGGGCTTCTGGCTGTAACAAACAAGCAAAAAGACAACCCTTAAAAGGTAGTTTAAGATTTCATGGAACACTATCAAGTAGACAGTCTACAAGCTGTGAGTGTGTCAGAAGGGAAAGTGGGCAGAAGCTAAAGAGCTTTCTTGAAGAAAATAACAAAAACTTTACAAATGCTTGAGAAAAGATTAGCCTTTAAAAAAAAAAAAGTACAACAAATAAAACAATTGGGTATTGACTAGAACACATTCAGTAAAAGCTATGCTGGGGCAGGAGAGACAGTGCCATGGTTAGGAGCTTTGCGGCTCAATCATGAAACCCAGAGTTCAGATTCCAGTGTGAGTAACCATAAGGACTGTCTCATAACAGCCTGTAACTTCTGTACCAAGAAATATGATGCTCTCTTCTGTCTTCTGTGAGCATACACACATTTGCATGCTCACACCTGTGCATGAACCCCACCTCCGATACATACGCATAATTTTTAAAAAATGTCATACACAGATACTCTTAAGTCAAAATTTGTCAAAGGGGACAAAGAAGGATGTCATATGTCATACAATGGTCAATTCATCAGGAAGGAAAGCAAGTACAGATGCACATACATTCAATGGCAGAGCACCAGAGTATAGGAAGCAAACATTAGCAGAGAGGATGGGAGAAATAGACAGTAGCACAATGAGTATGGAAGTTTTCAGTTCCCCCACCCTCTTCAGTACCAGAGCACCAAAGCAGAGAAACAAAGTAACCAAAAGCTAATGCTGAAGGTCAAACGGGCTCCATAAATCTATACAAACACTAACTGAACATTCTCAAATACATATGGAATATTACTTTGGGATAGAGCACTACAAAGAAGACAAATTTTAGCAAATTTAAGATTTAATATTAAAATGATATCAAGTAGAAGACCAGAGAGATGGCTCAGTGTCTAAGAGTATTTGCTACTCTGACAGGGGATCTGAATTCAGCTCCCAGTACCCACTTGAAATGGCTCACAGCCATCTGTAACTCCAGCTCCAGGGGATCCAAGGCCCTCTACTGGCCTCCATAGGCACCTACACCCATGTGCATGTATGTTCAAGCACATGTGCATGCACGCACACACACACATAATTAAAATTTTTTAAATAAATTTTGAAACAAGGCATTATAGCAAGCATATTTAGTCATTACATTGAAATTAAACTGAAAATTAATGACAAAAGGAAATGACACTATTAATGATACTCTGCTATGCTTGCATTAGCATAGCATTAGTAGCTCCCGAGAAGTTTCATTCAATAGCAGCGGGAAACAGATGTAGAGACCCACAGCCAAACATCAGACAGAGCTCGAGGAGTCTTGGGGAAGAATGGGAGGATAGGACTGAGCAAACCAGAGGGATCCACGACACCAAAAAAAGACCTACAGAGACAACTAGACTGAGTGCATAGGGCTTACAGAGAACCATCAAAGAGCATGTAGGGTTTAGACCTAGGCCTCCTACGTATTTGTAGCAAATGTGAAGCTCGGTCTTCCTGCGGGTCCCCTAACAATTGGAGCAGGGGCTGCCTCTGACTCTGTTGCCTGCCATTGGATCCCCTTTCCCTATCTGGACTGCCTGGTTAGGCCTGAGTGGGAGTGGATGTGCTTAGTCCTGCTGTGACTTGATGTCCCAGGGTAGACGGTAGCCAAGGGGGGCTTCCCTTTCCATGAGGAGAAGGGGGTAATGGGGGAGAGATTTGTGAGGATGGGACTGGGAGGAGAGGAGGAAAGGGGACTTCAATTAGAATGGAAAGTGAAAAATAAATTAATTAAAGAAAATAAATAAGTACACTTTGAAACAAGATATAACAAGTATATTTAGTCACTATCATTGAATTAAACTGAAAATGAATGACAAGAATAAAAAAACCAAATTCACAGAGATATGAAGATTTTTTTTAAACTAAGCTTTTAGACAAAGTAGGAATCAAAGGAGAAATTAGAAACTACCTCATGCAAAAAAAAAACAAAAAACAAAAAACAAAAACAAAAACAAAAACAAAGCAAAAAAAAAAAAAAAAAAAAAAACCAGGAACACAGCATTCCAAAATCCTAAAGACACAGCCAAGCCAGCAATATAAAGTCAACTTATAGTTAAGAGTAGCTGCTCTCACAAAATACCATGCACTGGGTGGTTTATAAACAACAAGAATTTCAATACCACCATCCTAGAAAATGGGATGGCGGACATGAAGGCATTGGCAGTGTTGATACCTGGCACTGGCCCACCTCCTGCTCAAAACTGCTACTTTGTTACAATCCTTTATGCTTCTCTTGGATCGGCTACCTAATTTAATTTCAGTTCTCTTTTTCTTAGTGAAGCTAACTAACGCTTATTTCCTTGATCTTTAAAAAGAATCCTATTGATTTCAGTTATTTGTTAAGGTTTTTTTCCCCCTTTTGGTCTAATCCTCATTCTTTCATTTCTTCCACTAACTTTAGCATTACTGTTTTTTTTTTTTTATTTTCTGTCTTAGTCTTTTATTTCACATTTTTCTTCTTTTTCATGTAAATGATTTCAAAATGTTGTTTGGGTTGAGTATTCACTTTGAAAGGAAAATTATTTATTCACAGATACCTCAAGGTCATAGGCTGATAGGTAAAAAGCTGGGGAGAATTCTAGTTATTCTATTTACCTTAATGAGCCAGAAAAAAAATTGAGCATTTGCAGAGAGAAATCTCCCCACTTTCCCCAGTCCCCTTGCATTAGAGGCTGTGGTTGGTCGTGGTCTGACTCCATATGCTATGGACATCTTCCCTCCTCAGTAATAAGCCTGGTAACGTTGCTGGTGGGGAACAGGATGAAATATACTATTTGAGTCCTTCCCTTCCGGTTGATTTTCAGTTCTCTGTGCAAGGTAACCCTGGGTGCCTTCCCACAGTGTTCTTACTTTATTTCCTTTCTACAGTTGGTACTCCAAGTATATAATTTTTTCTTTTCCTTGATTTGTAAACCACTCAGTCACTAGGGGGACAAAACACAGTGATTACTAATGGGAGATGCTACGAAGGTCCCAGCTGTGAACAGGAGAAAGCCAAGATGACCCGTCATCGAAATGTCACTGCAAACACCACCACGCCACTCGGGATGAAACAAGGAGGGCTTTGTGCAGACAGCAGCCAACTGCATATTTAACTCCAGAACTCACCAGTCTTCGAAAGGAGATTTAAGGGCTTCTCGCTTGATTAAATAGCCCGTGATGGAAGATGCCCTTGTTCCCTCTGTGGCTGCATACAAATGACAGATATTTGCATGGACCAGGGCATCCAGAGCCCTAAGGGGACTGTACATTTTTAAAGTAGTACTGCCATTGTTTTTGTATAGTAATTGAAAGTGTACATTCTCTAAGGTGTGATTCTTATTAGGAGAGGAGATAGCCGCTCTTGGCTACCAGTTCTGGTCATTTAGGGTCACCAGGACTCAGAAACAAGAAAACTCTGTGTATATGATCTGAACAGGGATGTGCAGTAAATGCTAGCAAGTCCCCAGCTCACATCAGACTCTGACTCTTGACTTTCATCTCCCTCTTTCCCCAACTTCCTTCTATATATTCAGCACATTTCTGCCACATGAATAAAGGACTTCCTGGTGACTGGGCAGCAACTGAAGTTAAATTAGTCATGTCACAACAGCAAATTAGCAAATAGTATCCCAGTTACTAGAAGAGGTGGTGTTGTTTGGTGTGTTCAATCCCTGTTACCATCTAGGAATCAAGGCCTGACTTAAATATGCCGTGGGCTCTCAGTGGTCCAGTGTCTGGTAAGATAGAGGATTTGGCCAAGATAGAACATCATAGGGGAGCCTTTCCACCTTTCCCAACCTGGCCTCCCTTGGATGTTTGTGTGAAAGTAGGTACCTGTCAGGATCACAGGAAGAACAGACAGCCCCTTAGGGAAGGGTATGTTCTAAAGGAGTTGTAAAACTCCTCTGGCATGGATGGGACAATTGACCAGCCACTTGGGGAAGGATGAGGAACAAAAATCTCTTGCTTTTGTGCTGTAGGAAGCATGGCTTTCAACCTATAGCACTTAGAAAACCACTTAGAAATAGCTCTGCTCTTCAGACTTCATAAACTGTGTGTGTGTGTGTGTGTGTGTTTGCATATGTGTATATATATATGCACATGTGTGTGTACACATGTATATTTGTATGTAGGTATAAATGTATGTGTGCATGTGTATATGCATTTGTGTTGTTGAGTGTGTGCATTTGTATATGTGAGAGTATATGTGTGTGTAGTTTGTATGTTCATGTGTTTATGGGTGCTCAGACTGATGCATACACACATAAACACACACACACACACACACACACACACACACACACACACATACGCACAAACACACGGAGGCCAGAGGAGGATAATGGGCATCTTCCTCTATTACTCTCTGTCTTACTGCCTGGAGATAAGGTCTCTTGCTAAGCCTGAAGCTCATCATTTTGACCAGTCTGGCGCTTAGAATCTACCTGATTCTATTCTGTGATACTAGGGTAACAGGTATGTGTGGCTATGCCTGGCTTTTTCAGGGGATTAGAACATATGTCCTCTCGATCACACAGCCCAATGCTCTTACCCAGTTAAACATCTCCAAAGACCCTGAAGCCTTCATTTTCATGACATTGTCAGATGACCTCCATGCCAGCATCCCAAACAAAGACCTGCAAGCCTACATCTGTCCCTACAGGGACAATGGGCTAGATCATGAAGTTAGAGATATTGTAAAACTCCTGTGGTATGGATATAACAAGAGGCCAGACACTTGGGGAGAACGGGGATCAAGAATCCCTTGCTGTTGTGCTGTAGGGAGCATGGCTTTCAACCTGCAGTGGTTGGGAAGCCACTTAGAAATAGCTGCTCCACCGCTGACATTCAAAATTTGGAGCACTGAGCTAAGTGGGAAGGAAGGAAGAAAGGGAGGGGGGAAAGAAGGGAGGGAGGGAAAGATCTGTGCGACAGAAGAAAACAAAGCTTACGGAATGAAAAATGACAGAGGGGCAAAAACCCAAAGCAAAAACATCCAGAAAGCCACACCTGGATGGACGGTGGAGCTGGGCTGTGGCCCCACCTGCTGGCCGGAGTTGCAGGTGGGTCCTCCATGTCTGTGACCTTCATGCCCAGGTCTCCCCTCTGTCACCCCATGTGTAGCCTGTATCTTGGCCACCCAGGCTTGTGAGCCATGGCTATCTTTTGCATATAGCACCGTCAGGACACTTTGAAGTAGGAACGCAAATGGACCCGGTTCAAATTTTTACAATGCCATTAAAATACTGACCTTCTGCCTGAAGTGGATAGGAGGTCCAGGGTGACTTATAATTATCAGCCTCCTGGGGTGGTATATGCCAAGAACTCAACCTTTCTAGCAAGAGAAGAGTCACTCAGGCCAAATACCAAGGGAATGTGAGTCACTTTCTGGAGAGATTAAAAATGAACTAAAATTATCAACCACAAACCCTGCTCTCTACCCCAGTGTCTCCCACTCCAGTTGCATGAATGAGAGCAGGGCAGCCATGTATTAACAGCAAACTATGAGACTGGGGTATGCTGAGAGGATTGATACCTCTGTTCCCCAATCTCCAGGCTGTCCTTGAAGTAAGCACATCGGGGATTGTAAAGATGTCTCAGTGACTAATAAGGAACACCTGTCTTACAGAAGACCTGAGTTCAGTTCCTGGCGCTTGCAACAAGTAGTGCATACCCAGCTTCAGGGAATCTGTGGGTCCCTTCTTGTCTCCATGGACACTCGCACTCATGGGCACATAATTAAATATAAAAATAAAGAAGTAAAAAAAAAATCAAAGTGCCTCGATCTGATTAGTTCTCATCTAGACTAGAACAGACCTTACTGTTCTTAAACTCCTTCACTACTGGCTCTCCAATGCTGAGCCAGCCATGGGGTTTTTGAAATGATAATCTCTAATACTTACTTTGTGCCTTACACAGTGTCCTACACGAGCCGCTCACCTGCCAAATGGGATAGGACCTATATAGTTACCTGTTTCCTTTGAGACAGAACTAAGGCCTGGTGAAGCTAAGCAACATGCCAGGGGTGACACAGACAATATTTAAAGGGGAAGTAGAAAATACAGGTGGATGTAACCACAGGCCAATGATCTGAACCAGTGGCTGCCCCACATCTCTCTTATGTCTCTCTCTGTATGTGTGTGTGTGTGTGTGTGTGTGTGTGTGTGTGTGCATATGTGTGTAAGAAAGAGTGAAAGAGAGAAAAGTATACAAATGTTTATGGCTGCTTGTATGTATGTGTGCAGATGCACAGGTGCATCCATGTGGAGGCCAGAGATCAATCTCAAATGGAGGTCAAAGGGTCAACCTCAGGTGTTGTTCCTCTGGAGTCATGGAAACAGACCCTCATTAGGGTCTGGGAACTGCCAATTAGGCTAGGCTAACTGGAACTATCACCATATTTTTATTTAATTAAATTTATTTATTTATTTATTTATTTATTTATTTATTAGAGATTGGTCTTTTCTCTAGGTCCCAAGGCTTGCCAGTTAGGCTGGACTGGTTTGCCATCAGCCACGGGGTTACCCCTGCCTCTGTCTGTCTTTCCGGGGCTGGGATTCAAAGTATACATAACTGTACCTGGCTTTTTACATGGGTTCCAGGGTTCAAACTCAGGTCCTCATGCTTGTGGAACAAGGAGTTTACAAACTGAGCTTTCTTCCCAGCCTCTCCAAGTATTCTTAATAAGGAAAAGGGATGTAGAAATTAGAAACAGAAAAAAGAGAAGATGGTGGCAAACTGGCACCATAGCAGCTCAACAAAGAAAATGTTCCTGGGGAAGGTAGAAGCCTCAGGGAACCTGTTGCACTTCTGGCTATATTTTAAATTTTAGGAATTGGCAAATGGATCTTAGAGACTGGGGGAAAGAAAATTCTCTTTTGAAAGAAACACTTAAACTGATTTATTTGTTTCTATTTATTTGTATGAGGGTATTGCCTGTGTGTATGTGTGTATATCATGTATATACCTGTTACCTACAGAGGTCAGAATAGGGCACCAGATCCCCTGGGACTGGAAGTCTATAGAATTGTGAGTTCCCTGCTGCATGGGTGCTAGGAACCAGGTCCTTGGAAGAGCAGCAAGGGCTCTTCACTTCTGAGCATCTCTCCAGCCCTGAAAATGCTCCTCTTAAAGAGGAAAATGTATTATTTTCCTCTCGTAGCATAAGAAGCAGCCACTGTTTGGGGAAGGGAAACAGTCTCTAAATTCACCTAGAGGGCTGGAGAGATGGCACAGTCTCAAGAACCCTTCAGTGCCCTGGCAGAAGACCTGAATTCAGACCCAAGTACCTACACACCGGGCAGGTACTGGAACTCCAGCTCCAGGGGATCAAATCACCTCTTCTGCAGGCTTCTGCAGACACCTGTACTGATATGCTCATATCCATGCCGCACTACACACACACACACACACACACACACACACACACAGAGAGAGAGAGAGAGAGAGAGAGAGAGAGAGAGAGAGAGAGAGAGACACAGACACAGACACAGACACAGACACAGAGAGACAGACACAGAAACAGACACAGACAGAGACAGAGTCAAAGAGAGAGAGAGAGATAAATAAAAATAAAATAACTTGTAAAGAAATAAAACTGAGGAAGGTGACACAGTGACAGAGAGTCACTCACCTGTTCTCCCGTGCCTGTTCTTCCCTGGCTGGGAGACTAACAACAGGTGAAATAGAATCCCCGTGCCCGATGCCTGACACAGTGTGAAGCCACGATAGGAAAAAAAATTCCCTCTAGAATTTCCCTAACCTTTCGGACTCCATATTTGTGGCTTACTTGAAGAACACACACACACACACACACACACACACACACACACAACAACAACAAAGCTTCAGAATTAAAATAAAATTTGGGAAGCTAGAGAAATGGTTCTGTGGTTAAGAGTACCAGCTGCTCTGCCAGAGGACCTAGGTTAGATTCCTAGCACCCACCTGGCTGCTCCCAGCCTTCAGTTCTGGGGGATCCAACACCTGCTTCTGGCCTCCATGGGCACCAGGCACATACTTAGTATACAGATATATGTGTGCGTAAAACACCTATATGCATCAAATAATACAAAGATAACTAAAAGCAATGAAATAAAACTTGCAGGACGATTTGCAATGCATAACACTGCATTATGATCCAGGCCCTCAAAATAAGCTTTATCATTTCCTTATATGTATACCTCCCACTGCCTGGTCCCCTGAGAAAAGAAATGTTTAAATTAAGATGTATCAGAAGTCAGTTCCTGGGGTCTCCCACACTCAATGACAATTCACCAAGGCAACTTTTTCACAAACACTGACCCCAATATTCTGACCTTGATTCTGGACATTGTCTTACAAAGGTTTCTGCCTCTCCCCCATCACAATTCTGAGAAGCCCCCATTATTATGAATCTCACGTGTCCTTCGATGTTACATGTGTTCAATCCTGACTAGGAAGGCCTAGGCGCTTTGTGGGCTAAAACATCAAAAGCAAACTCATATTTATGCAAATATAAATTAAAATCCTCTTTGCTTTATTAGACTTTCCATCCTAAAAACATATACATAATTCATGATGGGGGATAAAGGGAGATTATTAGCTGTAGGGCCATGGACCAACTTTTTAATAGTGAAGAGAGTGTGGTGAAAGCTGATTTTTTTTTTAAGTTTTTATTTTCTAATGAGTCAAAAGAACAAGACAAACTCAAAGAGATCATGTCAGCGTGGGCTTTCTTCCCCATCTTTGGAAAAGAAAGTCAAAGCGACATTTACCTTTTAAACCTTGTGAAATGACCACACATTTAATGAACTAAAATGTCAAAAATGTGAAACGTTTAAGGAATCTTGATCTTTTGTTAAACACACAAGGTGATGTTCAAAAAGAAAAAGAAAAAAAAAAAAGACAGGAGTTATTCGTGTTCATAACCTTATCTTTCTACAAGGAAAGATGTAAAAAGGTCCGGAATGAGTCGGGTGGCCCTGTTGGGGCTGGCCCATCCTCCCTCTTTGTCCAAGGACAAGATCCACCTTCAGGAACTAAGACCTTGACCCAGCCAAAAGCAGTGCTCACTGTGAAGGCCGCTCTTCTTCCTCGTGGACACCAGCGCACACCTAATGAATTCTCCCCTGCACCACGGGGCCCAGACGGCGGTCGGAAACCTGACTGCACCTGCCGCATCTCCCTTCAGATCACGTTGCTGTTATGAAAAATAGTTTGCTATTTTGGAACCCCCTGGCAGCCAGAGTGAATCGCCCAGGGCCCCAAGCTCGTTTATCTTGTGTCAGAAGCAAAGCCAAATGAACGCCACCTCGCCCGGCACCTGAAGAATGGGAAGGCGCTTGGTGAGAGTAAAAATAACCAAGGGCTGGGAAATGATGCAGAGCGGAGTTAACTAAGTAGGGCTGCTCACAACATACCCCACTTTTTTTTTTTTTTTTTTTGGTAGCCCAGGCTAGCCTCCAACTGTTTATGTAGCTAGGATAACCTTGAATTTATAATCCATTTCCATCTCCATAATGCTGGGAATCCATAAGGTTCTAAAGGCACATTCCACCACAACCCCTTCTGCCCTGCTGGGAATCAAACCTTGGGTTTAAGGGGCAAGCATTCTCTCAACTAAGCTGCTAGTTTTTTTAGAAAGGGGAGGATTCTGCCATGCAAGGTTTGGCATTGGAGCGAGAGGCTGTCCCTGATCATATTCGTACAGTTTTGAAAAACTGTGGTACGAATTGAAACGAATGGGGACTTCCAGGTACATCGAGGAGACTCTACCAGAGTCTATTTGCCTTTCGATGGACCAGAGACATTCCTCAGGAGCTTACACATCAATGTACCCAATATCACTTTCCTTCCCCCTCCAGCCACCAAAGGGCTGAGGCTAAAATCATGGGACTGAGGCTGACTTAAAATGCTTACCTAAAGCTAAGGGTCAAAAGAGAAAGAAAGAGACTGAGAAGGAAGGAGGCTGTGGGGCAGCTGGGAGAGAGTGAGTGGCTGAGGCAGAGCTGCATTAGATGTCATTTATTTACATTGAATGGGGG